>BSBK01004706.1:1312500-1467500 GCA_027943335.1 Chamaecyparis obtusa | reverse complement strand
AGAGCTATGGGTCATTTTGTGAGAACTCACTGTTGAGCACTCTTGCATACAAAGACTCATAGAAGTGTGATCACACATCTGTGCACACATTTTTGGCGCCCACCGTGGGGCCCTGAAAATGGGTTTCCTTTCATTTTCATTAATTTTCTAGCTCTGAGGCTAAGGGTTTCAAGGGTTTAAAATTTTTGGCCTTTTTTTTATTTTTTTACAGGTTTTCAGGAAAAATTTTACAGGTTCTCTAAACGACAAAATTTTATTTTATTTTTTTTCTGTGAGTCCATACTATCTGTGTATAGATTTTCGCGTGAGAGTATAGAGATATCCGCGCGAGATTCTGCTCCTGTAGCGTTTCTTTGCATGAGACTGTACAAAATTTCACCCCTGGTTCTATGTTTTCTCGCGCGATACTGTGTGTTTTCTCGCGCGGGACTGGTGTTTCCTCGCGCGGGACTATTGTTTTCTCACGCGGACCCTGTGTTTTCTCGTGCGCTCAAGGTACTTCCTCGCGCGAGATTCTGGGGCAGTGAACTAAAATTTCCTACTTTCTATTTTACAGTTTCATTTTCCTAACAAGTTTTCTATTTTCTGTTGCATAAAATAATTTTGTTTTTTGCAGCATAATAGTTTTCTGCAGGATGATTTGACAAAGACATAAAAAACATACTAATGGTGTGAATGCAGGACGTTTGCCGAAGATCATTAAAACATTGTGTTTGCTTTCCTGCTTTATTCACATAGTTTAATTAGGGCTCCGTTAAAATTTCTTGTGGATTTCGATAGTGAGTAGGAATTTTGGCTCTTCATTACATGGAGGTGATGACCATGAATGAACCTAGAATTCTAATGATCTTACTAATATGATGAATCCATAGGGAAGCGGAGAAAGTTAGTGAATCTTTAGCATTTCTATTTGCCAGGGGATTATGCTCTTCTCTCCTTGAGAGAGAACCAGAAACCCAAAAGCGTGTGGATTTGGTGGAGTGAAACTAACTCGGTGATTAAGTTTGTCTTGTGTGTCTGGGTAAAGAAACGGGCTAGAGAAGTATGCTCTTCTCTCTTTGGGAGAATCAAAAAATTAGAAACCCGAATCTGAGCCAAGTCCTGAGTCACCTTTAGAGGGCCTGCCAGAAGTTGAACCTCCGGGAATGACCCAAGTGAGTACACACCTATTGCCGGTGATTCCACCTCACTATAATAAAGCAAGTTTTGTTGAGTCTAAAGACTCCAAAACCATAGTAACTTCCTTTTCATGACTTTGACTATCATCATGGAAAGGCTCTATTTGTTGCACTGAGCGGCGCTGCTCCGAGCCCTGCTTGCGGGGGTGTGTGACTTTCAGGTGTTGGTGTGGCTGCGAGGCCCCAGCTCTGTATCAGAGGCATTGAAGGTTATTGTGAACGGAAGCCAAGTAAAAACCTCTTAGTTAGTGGCCTACCCAGTTCATCTCCGAAAGGAGTCATAATCTTTGCACAAGGAGGGGGAAGAATCTCTCCGTATGTTTATCATACACAGATTCCCATCATAGGCATACACCTGGACATTTGGAGGCGGTTGCGACACTGGCCCCTGCTACAAGGGTAACCTTTGAATGTACACTGTTGAGTCCTTGGAAACACCAAAAATATGGGCACCCTCTAGGGGGTGACACGGCTGTGTGAGGTGCACGTATGCACATAAGCAATGGGGCAAAGATTTTGACTTCTCACCATTTTCTTTGGTAGGGATAACTATGTGCTTGTTTTTTTGAGTCTTAAACATTTTCCAAAACATCTTCAAACAAGACTCCCCTAATACTATCAAGTTGCTTTGTCCTTGATAGGTCTGTTAATGACTACTGCTTGCTTCACATGTGCTTAAAACAACTCAAAAACACCAAAATTTGCAACCCACGGACATAATCTGGTAACAGTGTCGCCTGCCTTCACCAGAACAAGCATCGCACGGCTTGCCTGAATATTATCGCCTAAGATCATTTTGTTGCATGCCCAGTTTCAAGTGTTTCATAAGCCTTTTTAACGTATTTGGTCATAAAATCAGTGACTTACCTTGACCTAGAAGCCCATTTTCACTCAAGTTTTCTGATTTTAGACTACTAAGGTGCAAAGCCTTTTCCAAGTGATGCCCAATCAGCTCAAGCATCCCAAAGCAAAGTTACCCAAATTAAAAGTTTACCAAGAGCAAAAAGTTGCCAAAAGAAACCTCAAGAGCTATCAATCCACCATCCAAGCAACCCAAGCCGAAGAGAAACAGCAAACCAGACTTGAGAACATTGCCCATAATGCAAGAATTAAACAGTTTGCTTATCGATTCTGAGTAAACCGTCATTACATCAACCTTGAGCCAGAAGATTGACTTGTCCTATATTTAGGGTCCTTGTGTCTTTGACCTTTTTGAGATAGTAATCCTTGATCTCATAAGCAATTTTGCTTGAGATTGGCAAGTTAGGAATCATTTCTGTCAAATAGATAAATTTTTAGACTCTTTTGATAACACACTTGGAGAGTGTTAGTAGTCTCTTTGTCCACTCATTTTCATACAATCAAACTCAAATACACTATGTGCAAAGTCATCCTCCTGATCCATACGTGCTAGGGTATTCACCCAAAAGGAATTGAGCACCTCTGTGGCAGTGTTGGTTTGCACCTATTTACAAATACTTCTTTTCACCATCTCTCTCGGACAAGAGAAAACTTTCACTATCCTAGTTTGGTATTGACGTTTCTTAGAATTGTCTATTTGCCTGAACTCTCCCTTTCATGTCAGTAACAACAAGATATCAAGTGAGCCAAGGAAAGCGACCCCAGATAGTCTTCAACCAACTACCCCCAGTTCAAACTCGTCAAAAGAGAAAGGAAAAGGAACCAATATTTGACCAGTCACCTAGGAGTAAGTCTGACACCTGGTTTGACCCAAAGAGCCATTTTAGTGATTTGAGTACCCCCTCAGCACCTTCACACTCAGGTATGGATATGAGTTATACCATGACTCGATGGGAGAGGGAAGCTATGGATCAAACCCTTGATGATATCTATGAAAGACACAGAGACAAGATTTTGTTTGGTAATTCCTCTCATGATGCTCAACCTAGTTCACCCCCCATCAGCACTAGGTACCTAGATGCACATCAACGAGCTGACAGGCATGAGAGATGAGCTCACCCAGACCAATGGTCACAACATGAAGACCAAGACAATGAACCTGGTGATGCTCATGTCAATGCAACGTATACCAATGATTTGTACAAACATTCAAGACCAAACTCTCCACTCCAAACAGCCTCAAGGTATACAAGTGAGAGGCTAAAAAGAATTGAGAAGGAAAAACAAGTTGCACAAAATGAACGAGCTGCAAAAGAAGAAAAACTTAGGCTTCTCAAAGAGGAACAACGAGCCTTGTTGGACATAGAGAGAAAAGCATTCCAAGAGGAGCAAGATAGGCTGTTAGCCCAACAATTAAACACTCAATTCAACAACAGGGGTGCTAACAGTGGAAATAATTCTCCTCCCTCCACCCCTTCCAGAACACCACGAAGTAGAAGGCGGTCACGAACCCCTTCTAGATCTCCTAGTCCTAGAGGAAGAAGGGCCTCTCAGTATGCTCACTATAGGAGGCAAACCCCTCCTAGAAACTCAAGACCACACTCCCAACATGCACATCATGGTTCCCAACATGGAGGTGGTAGCTCACATTATGACCTTGATACTCAAGACTTTATGCGAATGCAACAAGAGCCTATTTTCCAACAGTATGTAGATAGGTATTTGGAACAAAACAAAGATAAGTTCTTGGAAAGTCTAATCAACAAGGGTGCCCGAGTCCCTTATAATTTTGATGTGGACAACAAAATACAAAAGCAAAATCCCTCTCAAGCGGAAGAAATCCGCCAAATGAAGCACATGATGGAAAAAATGATGCAACCTAAGAGCTCATTCTCACTAGACTCTATTTGTCCTAATCCATTTGACAAAAGTGTGAGTATGAAAGATTTTCCAAAGAGGGTGGAATTCCCACAATATGATAAATATGATGGCAGTGGTGACCCACATGACCATGTGCATCAATTCTATACCATGAGCTTTGAATTCCATTAGGATGATTCCTATTTGATGAGGTTGTTCCCTAGAAGTCTTAAAGGACAAGCAATGGAATGGTTCACCAACATCACTCCCCCTGTCAAGACTTTTAGAGAACTTGTTCATAGATTTGTCCAACACTTCTCGTACAATCTATCAAGATCAGTTACTATGTTGGACCTATGCAACTTGAAACAAAATCAGGGAGAACCCTTTGTTACCTTCTTGCAAAGGTGGAGGAGAAAGTTCTCTCAGTATCCTAGGACCATCCATGAGGATGAAAAGATTGACATCCTTGTTAATAACTTGGTGCCTGAAATGAGATATGAGATCAAAAAGATAGTCTTCAATTCCTTCGATACCATGATTGAAACTGCATGTCGAATTGAAGATGTTCTCAAAGAACAAGGCATTTTGACCAGACATAGCAACAATGGCAACAATGGTTAGCACAACAACAAGGATAAAGGGAAGAACACCTACTGGAACAAAAACAAACAAGTTGTCAATGATGGAGTTGTAGATGCTCCCCAACCTAAAGATCAAGCCGTTCTTCACTTGTCCAGTGCAGTTCAAGCTATGAAGCTCAATGCACCTCCTCAACAAGAGAGCAAGCCACGGTATCAAGAGAAGCCTAAAAAGGAAAAATGTCAATTTTCCAAGCTTGGTGATTCTTACGAGGATGTTTTCAAAATGCTCATTGCCAATAATCTTGTGCATCCACAAGATCCAGCAAAACATTACATCCCTGACATTAAGCCACATTGGTGGGATGAGAAGGCTTTCTGCATATTTCATAATGGCATTGGGCATACCATTGAAAATTGTTGGAAACTCAAGCACATTATCCAAGACCTCATTGAGAGTGGAAAACTTAAGGTGGATGGACTAAATACTAATGCTGATCACAAAGCATTTAAAGAACCATTGCCTAAGTATGACAAGGGGGAAACCTCTAACCAAAAGGATGGCAAGGCTGCTATCAACTACACGTATACAGCGGCAGAAAATGTGATAAACATGCTTGAAGTTGTGGAGCCAAGTGTTAACATGATGAGGAGTAAGGACCCACATGGTTATGACTCTTCCCCTATCTTTGACAAAGAACCTATTGTGGTGCTGAGAGGTCCTCATTCTAGGTCATCTTCCCAAGCCCTGAATGCTGTTACTAGGAGTCAAGGTCCTATCATTCTTAGAGGTCCTAATTCAGGTCCATCCAATAAACCCAAGCAAGTGGCATCCAAGAATGTCACTAAGTCCACCATTGCTCCCAAACCAAAATATAATCTTGTAGATCAACTACAAAAAAATCCAGCGCAAATATCAATACTGGAGCTTCTAGAGTTGTCCCCTAGACATAAGCAGATCCTTGAGGATGCTTTGCGCATAGCAAATGTCCCTAACGACATAGATATAGACCAATTTCAAGGCATGGTTAACCACATTTCCAGCCCACATTACCTCTCTTTCTCAGAAGATGATGACAAATCCCTAAGCCACCCACACAATCTCGCCCTTCACATTGAAGTAATGATTCATAAAACTCGTGTCAGGTGCGTGTTGATAGATGGGGGTGCTGGGCTAAATATTTGTACATTAAGTTTGTTAAAAACCTTGGGCTATTCAGAGGAGGTGATCGACAGTAAAAAGAAGATCACTATAAAGGCCTATGATGAGGCAGAATGAAGTTCCAAGGGGTTAGCTGTCCTTCCTATCAGGGTTGGCCCAGTTGAAAAAGACATCTTGTTCCAAATTGTTGATACTGGACCCCTTGCATACAATATTTTACTCGGTAGACCATGGATTCATGACATGCAGGTAGTGCCATCTACCTACCACCAATGTGTTAAGTTCCCCTACAATGGAGTTGAAATTTTCATACCAGGGGATAACACTTTATCAGTTAATTCAATCTCAGCTAATGTTCATGTCCCTCTTAATCGAGATGCAGAGGATTATTAAGAAACTTTAACAGACTGTCAAAACAAATTTAAATCAGTAGACCTTGGCATGGCGGGGTATCAACTTGACTCTTTTGCAAAGATGCCAATTTCCCCTCGGTCATATGGAAAACCTTCACAGGAAATGAAACCATCTTCTTCAGCGATGACACTATTTGACACATTTGTTGAATCCTCAGTACCAATACAAGATGAAAAAGAGGAAGTAGTTGTTCGAGATTGGATGTACAAAGAGGAGAAATACCAGCACAATGAAAATTTCTCCCCCTCTCCTAAGCCTTATGGGAGAGGATATACTCTTGTCAAAAAGATGGGTTATCCAGGATATGGCCCTCTTAACCATAGATTAGATGCTAGAGCCGAACCACTTAATCATGATCTTTTTGGACGTAAGTCTAAGAAACCGGTTGGCCTAGGCTTTATGAAGAAAAACAAGCATGCTGTCCCCATTCCTGATAAGTGGGATAGCAAAGCTGACACAGAATATGTACCAAACTTGACCAATCAACAAGACATGATAGATGATTGGGTTTCTTCAACAAATCTCCTTTGGGAAGATTCAGAAAATATGACTACCAGTACACACCAAATCACTACTGAAGGACATGCTGAAAATTTCATCCGAGAAGGTGTGACTCTCGAAGATGTCCAGGCTTCTACCTCGAGGCTTAGGAAACCCAGCTGGTGTAAACATCCTAGCAAGGATTCAAACACGGACTCAAATGAGTATGAATGGGATTCACTCTCAGATGCAACAGTTGATTTGGATATGGATGTTGTTCATGCTTATAGCACTCAACCCAACGTAGCTAATGAGTCATGTGTTAGATTAGAAGATTTGAACCCACATGTCGCATTAGTAGATGATTCTTCACTTGATGGGATGAATCTTGATTTAGACACCTTAGAGGGATACTTGACAGACTCTGATTCTACGGTCACCAGAGATGACATCCCCTATATCCTTAATATTGAACCAGACATCAATCTACCCCTCATTAATCCCAACCTTATTGATTGGTCTCAACGTCATCAAGAGCCTCAACTCTTGACATTTTCCAATGACTATGAGATCACTTGCTACCTAAATGCTGTTGAACCTATAGTCTCTTCCACCAGTGAACCAGCTACCAGCATGACAGAACCAGACATCAAGTACCTTAGTCACAAGATAAAAAGAAAAGAAGAAAAGAATAAGAGTTCTGATGGCGAAAACCACTATGTGGCGGTGTCAGAACCAAAAAAAGTAAAAATAAAAGACGTATCCAAAGGTGAAAACCTCTCTGAGGCACCTACAAATGAGGTACCTGATAGTCTCCCAAGTTATTTTCATGACAGATCATCAGTATTGGTGGAGCCTACAGATGCTGTTAATTTGGCCACAGAAGAGGCTCCAAAACTTGTACACTTGGCTAAATCTTTATCACCTCAAGAAAAGAAAGCCTACACTGAGTTCCTCCAAAAGAAGCAAATTAATTTTGCATGGACATATTCAGACATGCCAAGGTTGGACACTAATCTCATTATGCATCATTTGTCCATAGCTCCGGGTGTGAAACCAGTCAAACAAAAGTTACGAAAAATGCACCCTCATATAGCTCTTTTAGTAAAAGCTGAATTAGAAAAGCTCCTTGGTGCAGGATTCATTAGAGCAGTAGACTATGCTGACTGGATTTCCAACATTGTACCTATTTCCAAACATGATAAATCCATCCGAATCTGCACAGATTTTAGAGATCTTAATAGAGCATGCCCAAAGGACGATTTTCCACTTCCTAACATAGACATGATAGTGGACATGACGGCGGGCTATGAGATCTACTCCTTGATGGATGGTTTTTCTGGGTATAATCAGATCAAGATTGCTCTTGAGGATCAAGAAAAGACTGCATTCACATGTGCATGGGGTACTTACTGTTGGAACATCATGCCCTTTGGATTAAAAAATGCAGGAGCTACTTATCAAAGAGCTATGACAACCATCTTCCATGACATGATGCATAAAAATATGGAAGATTATGTGGATGACACCCTCGTCAAGTCCAAGAAAAGAGGAACACACCTGGCTGATTTAGAAGCAATTCTGGATCGTATGGAACAATTTCAACTGAGGTTAAATCCAAAAAAGTGTGCATTTGGTGTTACTTCTGGCAAACTATTGGGGTTCATCATTTCAGCTAAAGGGATAGAAGTGGACCCTGAAAAGGTTCAGGCCATTATAAACATGCCACCTCCTAAAAATGTCAGTCAAATGAGGAGTCTTCAAGGACGCCTTCAATCCATAAGGAGGTTTATTTCACAATTAGCTGATAGGGCACAACCCTTTAACAAAAATCTGCATAAAGGGGTTCAATGTGTCTGGAATGAAGATTGCCAGAAAAGCATGGATCAAATTAAGGAATATTTGGCACATCCTCCTATCTTAATGCCTCCCATTCCAGGAAAACCCCTTATTTTGTATGTCTCGGCTACTGAATCTTCATTGGGGGCACTGTTGGCTCAATTAGATGAACATGGGAAAGAAAGGGCCATATACTATATTAGCCGCACTCTAGTGGCTTATGAGATCAATTACACAAGTATTGAAAAAGCTTGCCTTGCAGTAGTGTTTGCCTCTCAAAAGCTGCGACACTATATGCTTGCGCATACCATTCATCTTATAGAAAAAATTGATCCTCTCAAATACTTGATCGGTAAAGCTACTCTCACGGGTAGACTTGCTAAATGGATGATGATTCTTTCTGAATTTGACATAGAGTATATCGAACGCAAGGCAATCAAAGGCCAGGCTATTGCAGATCAACTGGCTAACTTTCCAATTGAAGATAATATGTCGGTTCAAGTCAACTTCCCAGATGAACATCTCATGTACATGACTGAGAGATCCTGGAAGCTATTCTTTGATGGTTCCTACATGCACAATGGTTCTGGAGCTGGCATGTTGTTTGTCTCTCCTCATGGGTATACTATTCCCAAATCCTACAAGTTACTATTTTCATGCACAAACAACATAGCTGAATATGAGGCTTTAACAAATGGACTCAAAATGGCTATAGAGTGGAATATCAAAGAGCTACATATCTATGGGGATTCTCAGCTAATCATTAATCAGGTTAATGAGCAATACCAAACAAAAGATGACAAGTTGATACCTTATAAAAAAATGGTTGATTCATTAAGACGGTATTTTACCTTTGTCACTTTTCAACAAATCCCTAGAGCTGAGAACAAAGCGGCAGATGCTATGGCCACCCTTGCTTCACTTCTACAATTAACAGAACACGAGTTCAGATATGAGTTCCTAGTGGAAGAGCTACATTATCCCATATTTGACTCACCCGAAAGCCATGTCATATGTATCATAATCAACCATGAATCCTCCCGCTATGGTGCCATTTACTCCTATCTCCGTGATGGCATCATCCCTGACACTTTCAACCGGTCTGAAAGAAGAAACCTCATCCGTAATGCCTCTCGCCATTCCCTCATCTCTGGTGATTTGTATAGGAGGGGTCTAGATGGGACACTTTTTAGGTGTTTAGAAAAGGAGGAATCCGATCAAGCGCTAGTTGACATCCATGAGGGCATATGTGGGGGACATTCTAATGGTCTTTCCATGGCTAGAAGGTTTCTTAGGGTGGGATACTATTGGCCTACAATGCAGATGGACACGATAAAATTTGCCAAATCTTGTGAAAAATGTCAGAAACATGGACACCTGATACATGCTCCAGGTAGGGAGTTAATTCCTTCTATCTCTCACTGGCCATTTCAGTGATGGGCCTTTGACCTTGTTGGGTAGATTCATCCCAACTCATCAGGTGGGCACAAATTCATTATCACTGCTACTGACTATTTCACAAAATGGGTAGAGGCTGTCCCACTTTCTATTGCCTTAGGCAAGACAATATCTCTATTCATCTTAAACCATATCATCTGTCGATATGGAGTTCCATCTGAAATCATCACTGACAATGGAGGTCAGTTCAATAACAAGGACCTTACACAACTCTGCCAAAGATTCAGGATAAAACAACATTGGTCCTCCATTTACTTCCCGCAAGGCAATGGTCAAGCAGAGGCTTCAAATAAAACCATTCTCAAGATTCTACACAGAACAGTTCACAAGAATGGTAGAGACTGGCACCTACAGATAAATCCGGCCTTGTGGGCCTATAGAATGAGTATTCGTACTCCAACGGGGGCTACTCCTTTTGCCCTCACATATGGCACTGAAGCAGTGTTACCTTTAGAGGTTGAGATTCCATCACTGAGAGTCTCTCTCAAAGGTCTGATTACAGATGAAGATTATCGCGCCATGAGATTACAGAAATTAGAACTTCTGGATGAAAAGCGTAAAGCTTCATTTGACCATATGAGGGTCTACCAAAAGTGGATGTCCAAAGCATTCAACAAAAAGGTTCACCCTAGAGAATTCCAAGTAGGAGATCTTGTCCTGCGAGAGAATCCTAAGAACCAACAACACAGAGAACAAAAGGGCAAATTCAAACCTAACTGGCTTGGACCCTATATTATCATAGCAGCTTTTGGTTCAGGTGCATATCTACTATCTACTGAAGAGCGGGAGCAGCTCCCTACGCCTATCAATGTTCAGCACCTGAAGAAGTTCTATCCTTGATGCCCGTTCTGTCTGGGGGCATCCTTTGTATATAATTATGGTTCTGAAAAAATCTAAAAAATTGATATATGATCCTAAAAAAATACAAAAAAAAAAAAATACCAAAAAAAAAAAAAAAAAATGTGCCTCGGTGAAAACCTGGAAATAGGCGCCTTGGTAGCAAAAGTACAAAAAAAAAAATATAAAAAGTCCTGAAAAAAAAATAAAAATAAAAAAACAAAAAAACAAAAAAACTTCCAAGTGGTGAAAACCTAGAAATAGGCGCTACTTGAGGCCTCTGCAGCCCTATTTCTTAGCATGCACTCTCGACACTTAGCCATTCTCCATCATGCCTTGTCCTTGTTGCCTTGGTTTGGAATTAGTCTTTGTCTGTGTCTAGGGGGGGCATCATTGTGTTAGCTTTGGTCTCTTGGATATGCCTGTCTTTAGGACACCTCACAAATGGTGTTTTTCAACACCAACCCAACTGTGCTTTTCAACACAAAAACCCCCGACATCGAGTGTTTCTCAACACTTATCAGTTTGGTCTTATCCAATTCGGTCATGTGATCTTACCCATTAGCAAGCATTCGACCTTTACCCTCAAAACTCAGTATCAGTTTACACACTTAAACTTTTTAAAACACTTCAACCTGAGATATGTCATGATCTTTTCTTTGTGTGCTGACTGTTATTGATTTTCGTTGAGTGTCCTTGCCTAAACAGGTCTCTCCGTGATGCATAGCTAGAGGACTTGGGGCATGGGGCATATTTTTATTTGCTTTCTTCTTGTGGGTGCTTTGTCTTGAACATCTTGAGTGTTTTTTGTTGTCTCCTTGACACACTTAGGATATTTGAGACATCATCCTTGACTGTTTCTTGCACAACTGTCCTCATGGTTATCCTGGCATTTATGCCTTGATGCGAGCATGGTTTTGCTAAATTAAATTGGGTAAGCTAACATTGTAGTCATCTTGACCTTTATGTCTTTGATGCTCATGTTAGAATCTTTCCACATTCCAAACCGATATAAATCACATTCATATCTTCATAGTTGCATTTGTGACTAGTGATGGTTGTGTGATTGTTCGATGTCCCGGTAATAACGGCCCAGTGATGAAAATAAGCTTTCTTACATTCTCTAATGAATGATGAACACAAAATACCTATGTTACCCATGCAAGTACATCTTTGCATTTTCATGTAGCTTGCATTATTTAGGCTTCATGTTAAATTTGCACTTTTAGGCTGCATTATGAGTTTGAGAGAGTTTTCCTCATCTTTCTTGTGGATTTTTCAGTCAACTGTGGTCACGATCTGATCTTCATTTCCTTACTTTCTTTCGTGATCTCAATCGAAATTCTCTATCTTAAACAGTTGATTGATTCTATTTCTTCTCTCCATTTCTTTCCATTTCTTCTAAACTTCTATCTTCCATTCACTATTCACCCACTTCTTTTCTTCTAATTCAATCTTGGGGCATAATCTTTCTTGCTGTGAACCTTATCTTTCATTTGATTTGATCAAATTTATCAATTTATTGTTTCTCCTCTATCTCATTTCGATTTCGATCATGAGGGGGCAGTACCTATCAAATTTCAAACCTTGATTCAGTTTTATCAAATTATCAATTGCTCCTCTTGGGGCAACATTGATTGAGATTCTTATCTCTCACTTTGGATATGATCCCAAATCGACCTCATGTTCAAAGACCTTTAATTTATGTTTGTCCTGATGTGTTCCCATCCGTCGAACACACATCTAAGTTGTTTTGTGATCCCAGATTGATCTCACATTTCAATTCTTCTTTGACTACATGTGTTCCCAAATCGATCACACATTAGTCAAAGAGGGGCAAATGTATGCACCATAAAATGGTCGCCTAGACTTTGGGCCCCATTTATTTAATCTATCATTATCAATTCCTGAATCAATATTTGTCATACATTCAAATCATTTATTGATCAAATCATAAATATTTCAATTTTCCCTAAAGTTTGAATATCCCATCAATTTTTAATTAAAAGAAATATATCCCTTTTTAATAAATAAAATAATATTATTTAATTGAAATTAATATTCTTTGAATGAAATAATGTTATTTAATTAAAATCCTCTTTTAATTAAATGGTTTTATTTTATTGAATTAATATTTATTTCTAAATTATATAATATTACCTTATTTAATTAAAAGAGATATTATTCTTTAAAATTAAATAAATGAAATATTCTCTCAAAAGATCTCCTGTGATGAAAAAGGAAACAAATTGAATAAAAATAAAATAAAATAAAATGTAATTCCATTTTATTACAAACCTTCTAAAAATGATGATTGTTTCCTCTTTTTCATTTATCCCACATTGCTTCTACTTTCACATTCGAATCCAACTTTTCCTATAAAAGGAGACCTCTCATGCTCATTCAACGATCCCCCGAATTTTGATATCGAACTTATGCTGCAGAATTTCATAGCTTGTAATCATTTAGCATTTCAACTTGCACATTCACATTTTAGATTAATTTACATTTTAGATTATTTGCAAATCATTTTAGTTTAAATCCATTACATATAGCTTAATTTCATTTTCAATAAATTAGTTTAGCTTAGTTTGCATTGCAAATCATTTAGAATAGTTTCATTTAGATCAACTCGAATCTCTCATTCTCAGTTGTATTTGCATGGGTAAAATAGGCTGATCTAAGGGCCCACATTCAACCATGCTCTTCTCAGATAGAGAGCTATGGGTCATTTTGTGAGAACTCACTGTTGAGCACTCTCGCATACAAAGACTCATAGAAGTGTGATCACACATCTGTGCACACAGTAGTACCTATCCTGAACCTAAAGTTAAACAAATGAGAAAGAATTTTGAGAGTTTTGTCTAAGGCTAACTCCAGACCTACAGTTGAAGTTGCTTGCTATATGGAAGACTTGAGACCGATACACTTTTGGATTGGATCTCTGAGATGGATAAGTACTTTGAGTATGAAGGTAACTCCTGATAATAAAAGGTTAAGATAGCAGTCACAAAGTTGAAAGGTCATGCATCTCTTTGGTGGGATCATTTTCAAACTGAGAGACAGAAGAGAGGAAAAGAAAAGATCAAGACATGGATGAAGATGCTTGGAAAGATGAAGAAGTTTCTTCCAGCTGACTACCAAGTTAGTTTGATGAGAAAAAAGCAAAATCTGAGACAAAATGACATGAGTTTGAAATAATATACTAAGGAATTTTACAAATTGGATATCAGATCTAGACATGTGGATGATGAAGTTGAGAAAAGTGGCTAGATATATGAATGGCCTAAGGACATCTATTCAAGATGAGATCAGCTATGTGAAAATAGATAGTGTGGAAGAAGCATACCAATTTTATTTGAAGGTAGAAGAGAGATTGACAAAGAGACATGAACAAAGACAAAGAGGAAGAGGTGGCAGATTTCAGAGAAGTAGAGAAAGATCTTATGGAGAAAGTAGCAGATCTAACAATGCAGCACAAGATAAAGGATGGAAAGATGAACCTACTAAAAGAGGTAATTACTCTAGAAGTAGCTATACTTGTTACTCTAGAATAACAATAATGGAAAAGAGAAGAGAAATCTCAGTTTAAAGGTACTTGTTACAAATGTGGTGAAGAAGGACATAGAGCTTTTGAATGTACTAACTCTGGAAAGAAGATTGGAGGTAATAGCAGAAGTAACTTGGCTTGTGAAGAAGTTGAAGAAATGTCTAATGAACTTGAACCATGGTGAGAACTTGATGCTCAAAAGGATCTTTTGGAATGAAGAAGTTGATGAGGAACCTATTTTGAGGAAAAGTTTGTTCAAAACCAGATGTAAGATCACTGATAACTGTTGCAGGTAATCATTGATAGTGGAAGTTCTGATAATTTGGCATCCAAAGAGCTGGTTACAAATTGCAGTTGTAGAGATGGAAACATCTAAGCCTTACCCATATTTCTTAGATCCAAAAGGAGCATAAACTACTTGTAAGTGAACAATGCCTTCTTAAATTCAAAATTGGGAATTATCATGATGAAGTCTTGTGTGATATTATGCCTATGGATTGGTGTCATATCTTTTGGGTAGACCTTGGTAGTAGGATAGGAAATCTTTGCATGATGGTAGATTGATCAATATACTATTTGGATGGATGGAAAGAAACAAGTGTTATTGCCTTTGATAGAGAAGTTTGATGAAAGTCATTGTACCACAGTTAGACTATGTTGGTTTATGGTAAAAAAGTTTGCAAGAGAAATGAAAGAACATAATGTTTGTTTTGCTTTAATTCCAAGAAGACTAAGAAACAAGATGAGTTAGAACATGCACCTGAGGTTAAGCCTTTGTTGAATGAATTTCATGACATCATTTCTAATAAGTACCTAATGGTTTACCACCTATGAGGAGTATAAGGCACTATATGGATTTGATACGTGGAGCTAGTTTGCCTAACAAAGCACCACATATGTTGACACCTGATGAAAAGACTAAGTGAATAGAAAAGTGCAATAATTGCTTGAGAGAGGTTTGATTAGGGAAAGTTTGAGTCCTTGTGTAGTACCTACTATATTAGCACCTAAAAAGAATGGAGAATGGAGAATGGTGCACTGATTCTAGAGGCTTAAAATAAGATAATAGTAAAGTACAAATTTCCTTTTACTAGGATGGATGACATAATGGATAGTTTGAGTGGAGCAAACTATTTCACAAAGATTGATTTGAAAAGTGATATCATCATATTAGAATCAGAGAAGGGGATGAATGGAAAACTACTTTTAAGACTAATGAAGGTTTGTATGAATGGTTGGTTATGCCTTTTGGTTTGACTAATTCACCTATTACTTTCATGAGGTTGATGAATGAAGTTCTAAAAAGATTCTTGGGTAAGTTTGTGATGTATATCTTGATGACATTTTGATATTTAGTAAGAGTAAGGAAGAACATCTTGAACATATCAGACAAGTATTGTAGAGATTGAAGGAAGAAAAACTTTGCTGATTAATTTGAAGAAATGTTCATTTATGAATGAAGAGATTGTGTACCTTGGTTTTTTAATTTAAGCTGATGATTGAGATGGATCTTAAGAAAGTAGAGCTATACTTGATTGGCCTACCCAGAGAATGTTGGAGAGGTAAGATCATTTCATGGATTGGCAAGTTTTTATAGGAAGTTCATCTGAAATTTCAGTTTCTATTTGTAAATGCTATGACTGAAACTATGAGAGGGGATAAAAAGGATTTCAAATGGACACATGGAGAAAAAAAGAGTTTTGAAACATTGAAACAAAGAATTACAGAGTTGCCTACACTTACTTTGCCTAATTTTAGTAAATTTTTCAAGTTGAATGTGATGCTAGTGGTAGTGCAATTAGAGTTGTTTTGAGTCAAGCAGGAAGACCTATAGATTTCTTTAGTGAGAAGTTGAATGATGCTATGCGAAAATATTCAGTTTATGACCAAGAATTCTATGCTATTGTTCAAGCTTTAAAGAAATGGAGACATTATTTGATGCCTAAATATTTTGTGTTGTATACTGACCATAAACCTTTGCAGTATTTGAGAAGTCAGAATAAGTTGAATCAAAGACATATGAAGTGGGTTGAGTTCTTGCAGAATTTTTCCTTTTCATTGAAGCATAAAAGTGGATAGTTGAACAAGGTTGCTATGCTTGAGCCGAAGAAGTTTCCTAACAAAGATGAGAGTTGAGGTACTTGGTTTTGATGATTTGAAGTGCTTGTATGAGACTAAAATTGATTTTGTAGAACCTTGAAAAGCTTGTAAGGAACACACAGTGAGTGATAAGTGGACAGATTATTTCATTAAGAAGACATGTTGTTTAAAGGAGTTCAGTTGTGCATACCTAGAGGATCTATGAGAGAGAACATAATGAAGGAGAAAATAGTGGTGGACTTGTTGGACTTTTTGGATTGATAAGACTGTGATTTGATTTAAGAAAGATACTTGGGTATATGCACAAAGATGGGGGACCAAAAGATGCCACTTTTCTTTTTGGTCCCAAATCATGCATAGTGCATATGCACTAAAGGGCATGTGCCCTATAGGGCACACGCCCTATGGCTTGGGTTGCTAAATCCTTAGGCTTGGGCAATCCAAAATAAAGCACATGCACCAAATAGTGTGTGCGCCAAATAGGGCATGTGTGCTTTGTAAAATCCCCAAAATTTCACCCCCTGTGCGCCCTATGGAAAGCCACAAAAGTGTATCCATATTCTTACATAGCATGGCGTGCTATGAAAAAATAGAAAGAGAGAGAGAGAGATAAGGGCTAGAGAGAGGGTGATAAGGGGGGGGGGGAGAGAGAGAGAGAGAGAGAGGGTCATTTATACAAATATAACATTTAAGTATAAGTTTGATTTATTTTAATTTCTTATACTTTAAGTTATATTTGTATAAATTATAAAATATGATGCTTTCAGGATGTTTGGGATAGGTTCCAACTTCATAGGAGTTAACATACATATTCTACATTCAAAAATTTCTAGACTTAGACCAAATTTTAGGATTCAACAGAGTTTGCTCCCACAATCCATCATGGATTTCTAAGGTCAAACTGAAGCTGGCAAAAGGATTCCCAAAGGGTTTTAACTTGTTTTATCATAAATCACTTGGTTTCGACCCCATCTCTACGTTAAACTTAGCTTAGCTCTCACCCAAATCTCTCTCTCTCTCTCTCTCTCTCTCTCTCTCAATAATACACACAAAATATTGAATGTTGGTTTTTTACAAAAAATGGACATACCACAAAAGAAATTAGAGTTGAAAAACTTAACATAATTAGAATTCAAAAATAAATTATATGCTTAGATAGCTAACAGAGAGATCTGCAATATCACGTCATCTGATGTTTACATTCTTGAGCCACGAGTAAACCTAATGAGGAGCGCACAAAAAAATATGTCATTTTTCTGTATGTCTACTGAAAACACATCTCAAGCCTATTTTAATCATCCAAGCCTTTGGGTTGGATCTCCAAGGAAAATCCGAGCCTTAGGATTTGGGAAATTCAAATGCTTTACAAATCACACATGCCCTATAGGCACACACCCTTTAGGGCGTGCGCACTATTTAAATCTATGACTTTCATAGCATGTGCGGGCTATGAAAATCATAGATTTGCATAGTGTGATGCATAGATTTGCATAGTGTGCATGCCCTATAGGGCATGCACACTATGTAAGACATAGATTTATATAGTGATGAGAAATAGTCAAAGTGAGAGGAAGAGAGAGAGAGAGAAAGAGGGAGGGTGGGTCATTTATACAAATATAACATTTAAGTATAAGTTTGATTTATTTAATTTCTTATACTTTAAGTTATATTTGTACAAATTATAAAATATAATGCTTTCAGGTATGTTTGGGATAGGTTCTAGCTTCATAGGAGTTAACATGTAGATTCTAGATTCAAAAAATTCCAGACTTAGCCAAATTTCAGGATTCAGCAAGCCTTCAACAAGGTTACCTCCCACAATCCATCATGGATTTCTAAGGTCAAACTGAAGCTGGAAAAAGGATTCCTTAAGGTTTTAACTCGTTCTATCACATATCACTTGGTTTTGACCCCATCTCTACAACAAACTTATCTTAGCTCTCACCCAAATCTCTCTCTCTCTCTCTCTCTCTCTCTCTCACAATAATACACACAAAATACTGAATGTTGGTTTTTTACAAAAAATAGACATACACACAAAATAAATTAGAGTTGAAAAACTTAACATAATCAAAATTCAAAATAAATTATATGCTTAGATAGCTAACAGAGAGATCTGCAATATCACATCGTTTGATTTTTACATTCTTGAGCCATGAGTAAACCTGACGAGGAGCACAACCAAAAAAGATGTCATTTTTTCATATATCTACTAGAAAACATGTCTCAGGCCTATTTCAATCATCCAAGCCTTTGGGGTTGGATCTCCAAGGAAAATCCAAGCCTTAGGATTGGTAAATTCAAATTCTTTACAAAGTGTGCATGCCATATAGGGTGCACGCCCTTTAGGGCATGCGCACTATTTAAATCTATGACTTTCATAGCATGTGCGCACTATGAAAGTCATAGATTTGCATAGTGTGCATGCCCTATAGGGCATGCGCAGCTATGTAAGATAGATTTTATATAGTGATGAGAAATAGTCAAAGTGAGAGGAAGAAAGAGAGAGAGAGACAAAGAGAGAGAGAGAGAGGGTCATTTATACAAATATAACATTTAAGTATAAGTTTGATTTATTTAATTTCTTATACTTTAAGTTATATTTGTACAAATTATAAAATATAATGCTTTCGGGATGTTTGGGATAAGTTCCAACTTCATAGAAGTTAACATACAGATTCTAGATTTGAAAAATTCCAGACCTTAGACAAATTTCAGTATCAGCAAGCCTTCAGCAGGGTTACCTCCCACAATCCATCATGGATTTTCTAAGGTCAAATTGAAGCTAGAAAAAAGCATTCCCAAAGAGTTTTAACTCATTTTATCACAAATCACTTAGTTTCGACCCCATCTCTATGAAAGACTTAGCTTAGCTCTCACCCAAATCTCTCTCTCTCTCTCTCTCTCTCTCTCTCTCTCTCTCTCTCCTCTCTCTCTCTCTCTCTCTCTCTCCCTTATCTACTCTCTCTCTCTCAATAATACACACAATACACACAATATACTGAATGTTGGTTTTTTACAAAAAATAGACATACACACAAAAGAAATTAGAGTTGAAAAAATTAACATAATCAGAATTCAAAATAAATTATATTCTTAGATAGCTAACAAAGAGATCTACAATATCACATCGTCTGATTTTTACGTTCTTAAGCCACGAGTAAACCTGACGAGGAGCACACACAAAAAAAAGATGTCACTTTTTTGTATGTCTACTAGAAAACACATCTCAGGCCTATTCAATCATCCAAGCCTTTGGGTTGGATCTCCAAGGCAAATCCAAGCCTTAGGATTGGTAAATTCAAATGCTTTACAAAGCGTGCATGCCCTTTAGGGTGTGTGCACTATTTAAATCTATGACTTTCATAGCCAGTGCGCTATGAAAGTCATAGATTTGCATAATGCACAATGCCCTATAGGGTGTGTGCATTGTGTAAGACAAATTTATATAGTGATGAGAAATAGTCAAAGTGAGTGAGAGAGAGAGAGAGAGAGAGAGAGAGAGAGAGAGAGAGAGAGAGAGTGGGGGGGGGGAGGGGGAGGGAGGGTAGAGAGAGAGAGAGGAGGAAGGGTCATTTATACAAATATAACATTTAATTATAAGTTTGATTTATTTAATTTCTTATACTTTAAGTTGTATAAATTATAAAATATAATGCTTTTAGGATGTTTGGGATAGGTTCTAGCTTCATAGGAGTTAACATGCAAATTCTAGATTCAAAAAATTCCAGACTTAGCCAAATTTTAGGATTCAGCAGGGTTACCTCCCACAATCCATCATGGATTTCTAAGGTCAAACTAAAGCTGGCAAAAGGATTCCCAAAAGGTTTTAACTCGTTTTATCACAAATCACTTGGTTTTGACCCCATCTCTATGATAGACTTAGCTTAGCTATCACCCAAATATCTCTCTCTCTCTCTCTCTCTCTCTCTCTCTCTCTCTCTCTCTCTCTCTCTCTCTCTCTCTCTCTCTCTCTCTCTCACACACACACACACACACACAAACAAACATCACCCTCTCTCTCTCTCAATAATACACACAAAATACTGAATGTTGGTTTTTTACAAAAAAAGGACATACACACAAAAGAAATTAGAGTTGAAAAACTTAACATAATCAGAATTCAAAATAAATTATATGCTTAGATAGCTAATAGAGAGATCTACAATATCACGTTGTCTGATTTTTATGTTCTTGAGCCATGAGTAAACCTGACGAGGAGCACACAAAAAAAGATATCATTTTTTTTTATGTCTACTGGAAAACACATCTTAGGCCTATTTCAATCGTCCAAGCCTTTGGGTTGGATCTCCAAGGCAAATCCAACCCTTAGGATTGGTAAATTCAAATGCTTTACAAAGCATGCATGACCTTTAGGGCATGCACACTATTTAAATCTATGACTTTCATAGCATGCGCATGCTATGAAAATCATAGATTTTCATAGTGCGCATGCCCTATAGGGCATGTGCACTATGTAAGATATAGATTTATATAGTGATGAGAAATAGTCAGAGAGAGAGAGAGAGGGTCATTTATACAAATATAACATTTAAGTATAAGTTTGATTTATTTAATTTCTTATACTTTAATTTATATTTGTATAAATTATAAAATATAATACTTTCAAGATGTTTGGGATAGGTTCCAGCTTCATAGGAGTTAACATGTAGATTCTAGATTCAAAAAATTCCAGACTTGGCCAAATTTCAGGATTCAACAAGCCTTCAGTAGGGTTACTTCCCACAATCCATCATGGATTTCTAAGGTCAAATTGAAGCTGGAAAAAGCATTCCCAAAGAGTTTTAACTCATTTTATCACAAATCACTTAGTTTCAACCCCATCTCTATGAAAGACTTAGCTTAGCTCTCACCCAAATCTCTCTCTCTCTCTCTCTCTCTCTCTCTCTCTCTCTCTCTCTCTCTCTCTCTCTCTCTCTCTCTCTCTTCTCACATCACCCTCTCTCTCTCTCTCTACCTTATCTCTCTCTCCCTTCCCACTCTCTCTCTCCCTCCCTTATCTCTCTCTCTCCCTCTCTCTCTCTTCTCATCACCCTCTCTTCTCATCTCTCTCTCTCTCTCTCTCTCTCTCTCTCTCTCTCTCCCTTCTCTCTCACTCTTTCTCTCCCTTATTAGGGAGGGAGAGAGAGAGTGAGAGAGAAGGGAGAGAGAGATAGAGATAAGGGAGAGAGAGAGAGAGGGGGGTAATGAAAGAGAGGAGTAGATAAGGGGGAGAGAGAGGGTGATGTGAGAGAGAGAGAGAGAGAGTAATAAAAGAGAGTGTCTAAGGGGGAGAGAGAGGGTGATGTGAGAAGAGAGAGAGAGAGAGAGAGAGAGAGTAATAAAAGAGAGAGTGTCTAAGGGGGAGAGAGAGAGTGATGTGAGAAGAGAGAGAGAGAGAGAGAGAGAGAGAGATTTGGGTGAGAGCTAAGCTAATTCTGTCATAGAGATGGGGTCAAAACCAAGTGATTTGTGATAAAATGAGTTAAAACCCTTTAGGAATCCTTTTGCCAGTTTAGTTTGACCTTAAAAATCCATGATGGATTGTGGTAGGTAACCCTGTTGAAGGCTTGCTGAATCCTTAAATTTGGCTAAGGCTAAAATTTTTCGAATCTAGTATCTGCATCTTAACTCCTATGAAGCTGGAACCTATCGCAAACATCCTAGAAGTATTATATTTTATAATTTATACAAATATAACTTAAAGTACAAGAAATTAAATAAATCAAACTTATACTTAAATGTTATATTTGTATGAATGACCCTCTCTCTCTCTCTCTCTCTCTCTCTCTCTCTCTCTCTCTCTCTCTCTCTCTTCCTCTCACTTTGACTATTTCTCATCACTCTATAAATCTATGTCTTACATAGTGTGCAGGCCCTATAGGGCATGCGCACTATGAAAATCTATGACTTTCATAGTGATTGAACAGTTTCATAATAGGTAGAGATAATCATGCCATTGTCTCTCTCTCAACAGTACTATCTATGCTATGGACTACCTATCTATTAAGAATAGTCCTAAGAGATAACTGAGAGGGGGGGGTGAATCAGTTATCTACAAGTTTCAATTCTTTATCCAATTAAGTATACTTAAACATAAAGCATAAACACAATCAAAGAACACATGAACACAACACCAATATTTTGGTTATGGGGAAACCCAAATAGGTAAAAACCCCGGTGGGACTTGATACCCACTAATATTTTGTACTAGGTTATAATGATCCTTGTTAGAAGATCCTTTACCCTGTTAGGAGTAGCTTTATAATATATGAAGTATAGTAGACCTGGTTAAGGGTCAGACTCTATTAGGAGTCTTTTACAATTGTCCCTATTAGGGGAGAGGATGCACTGTCCAAGAGCTCACTGCTCAAAGGGGCGAAGGATACAACCATCTGAATAATAGATACACACTATATCTGGATCTTGGTGAACTGCACTTTGACCTCTTATCTAGATCAGTTCCAATGAATAGCACACATACTCTACTTGGTCACATAAACCTTCTTCTAATGGCTCAACACTTTGCACACTCTGTTGTGCTCTGCTTAATCAACCATGAACCACACTCTAGCAATCACAAATGACTGCCTATAAATATCTTTCCTCTAAATGATATGATTAGGTCAACCTGTTAGAACCAACTTGAAATCATAATAGAGAAAACATAATACACTCCAACAAACATTCACCAGCTTTATTATGCACACAACATATTCTAGGACCTATCTAAACAAGATAATTGAAGACACACGCTACACAATGTCGGCTCTACCAAAACAATTGGAACTTTCTCTACATGTTGACTTAACTCATATGCTCTTAACCAAACATCAATAAGTCATCTCTAAGCTTAACTCCAAGGGCACATACCATCAAGATAGGCACAACTCAAGAACCAATAAAATCTCTATCGGCCCTACTGAACAAACACAGGAAACTGCTATGGCGAATAGCGACTGCATAACTTCGCTTGCATTCATCATCAGACCATGCATCCATGAACTTAACATGATTAATATGTCTGCAACATATATCCAAGGGTGTATGCCCGTAGGACAACTGTATGGACAACCATACATAGAACACTGCTAACACAAGCTGATGTATAACTATCTGTACTCACATTCAACCTCTCCGCCCATGATATCATGCCGATATCATGTCTATGCAACTTATTCAAGAAGCTTACTATATAAGACTTCCACACATGCTACTTTCCATATGTTGTCATCAATGACAAAAATACAGTTAATACTGTCCCACTGAAAAATTTCCAACAATCTCCCCCTTTGGCATTGATGGCAACATGTGGAATGAAAAAATACCATCAACCCAAATGAACAATTCTCTCATAACATTCTCCATTTCCTCTACAAAACTTCTCCAAAGATGATTCCTCCATCTACTGCAATATATTCCAACATTCTTCATTTCCTCAACTAAACTGCTTTCACAACTGAATATTGCTCCCCCTAAGTACATTACTCCTTTTGTTTTTCATGACTCTGTATACTACTCCCCCTTGGACATCAATGGCAAAGGGCACCATACACATTAAGCACCAGTACTACTCCAGAAGTAGAGTAGTCAACCTTCCATTAGTCCCAGAGAACTGATGCCATTCCTGCTTCCTTCTAAGTAGAATCAGGGAAGGAAATTACTCCCAACTTCCCCCTGAGATACTCAAAAGTATCCTTAGGTAAGGGCTTTGTGAATATGTCTGCATAATCTTTAGTATTCACATAGTCCAACTTAACTTCTTTCTCTACCATTTTCTCTCTTAGGAAGTGATACTTAATCTCAATGTCCTTTGTCTTTGCATGCATCACAGGGTTATTTGACATATTGATAGTGCTAGTGTTATCATAGTGAATAACAATAGGATAATCAATCTGAATTCTAAAATATTTTATCATTTGCCTGATCCAAAAAATTATAGAACAATTCAAGGCTGTTGCAACATACTCTAATTCTATTGTTGACTGAGAAATACAATTTTGCTTCTTGCTTGTCCAAGTGACAAGTCTATCACTAAGAAACACTGCTCCTCCTGATGTACTCTATCTATCATCAACACATCCTACCCAGTCTGCATCAGTGTATACATGAAGCTCAACATTTTCTGAATTGGGATACCATAAGCCATAGTCTATAGTGCCTTGTAAGTATCTAAATATTCTCTTTACTACCATGAGGTGACTTTTCTTAGGCTCTGCTACAAATCTTCCAACTATGCTAATTGCATTCGAAATATCAGGTCTAGTTTGAGTAAGATAAATCAGTTTTCCAATCATTGACTTATACAATGTTATATCAACTGCTGGTGAGTCATCTTCCTTTGTGAGCTTGCATCCAGTAATCATAGGGGTTCCTACTAGCTTGCAATCACCCATCTTGAATTTCTTCAATATTTCTTTCACACACTTAGACTGATTAATGAATATACCTTTCTCTGTCTGCTGCACATTCAATCCTAAAAAGTATTTGATAGGACCAATCATACTCATCTCAAATTCATTCTGCATCTCCTTAGCAAATTCAGCACTAATTTTGTCATTACCTCCAAAGATAATGTCATCAAAAAATATAGCTACAAGTAACAAACCTTCAGATGTCTGTCTAATGAATAGATTACAATCTGTTGCTCCTTTCTTGAATCCAATCTTTGTTAAGTAACCATCTAGTCTCTCATACCATGCTCTAGGAGCTTGCTTAAGTCCATAGAGGGCCTTCTTTAGTTTGCATACCAAATCAGGTCTGTTTGATAAGGTGAATCCTTTTGGCTACTTAATGTATACTTCTTCTTTCAAATCTCCATTCAAGAATGCTGAATTGACATCCATCTGATAAACTTTGAAGTTTTTAACTATTGCATAAGCTAGGAACAACTTAATAACTTCTAATTTGCTCACAGGTGCAAATGTGTCTGAATAATCAATGCCTTCTCTTTGTGCATATCCTTTGCATACTAACCTTTCTTTGTTTCTTACTACTGTACCATCTTCATTCATCTTATTTTTGAATATCCACTTTGTACCAATCACATTCTTATCACTAGATCTTGGAACCAGTTCCCAAGTATCATTCTTAATAATCTGATCAAGTTCTTATTTCATAGAATCATGCCAATCTGAATCATTAAAAGCATCTTCAACACTTAAAGGTTCAATCTAGGATAATAAACATACTACATCACTGCTAGCTGAGTTCTTTGCTTGTGATCTTGTCAAGACTTTTCCGCTCTGATCTCTAATGATGTCCTTCTTGGAATGATTTCTAGATGTAAACTTTTGAGCTTTAGCTATTGCTGACTCATCAACCTTAGGATTTTCTTCCTCACTTGTCTCAGGATCCTTGAATAACACATCAATGTTGTCAAACATTTCTTCAATTACTATCTCACTAGTAGAGGGTCTAGGTTCTTCCTCAATCATGGGTGAGTAATCATGATATCTTTCTTGAATCATAAAATTTTCATCAGTCTTCACATGAGAACTTTCAATTATCTTTTTCAATCTTAAATTCAAACATTTATAAGCTTTACTTTTAGTAGAGTAACCAAGGAAAATACCTTCATCACTTCTTGCATCAAACTTGCCTATTGCTTCATCCCTCTTGAGGTAGCACTTACTTCCAAAGATTCTGAAGTATTTTACTATGGGAACATTACCAAACCATAGCTCATAAGGTATTTTGTCAGCGCCTGGCCTTAGCTAAATTCTATTGATTCTGTAGACTGTTGTATTGACCGCATCTCTCCAATCGCTCTGAATATAAATGCAATGAGTGAACAAATAATTTTTGTGTACTTAAAGTAAGAATTTTTCCATTAATGCAACTCACATAAACCAAGCTGTCACTTTAAAATTCAAAACTTGATCTCTGCTTATAATTAGCATGTGCGCTCATGCACAAAGGTTCCAATACACTCCAAAATTTTAAGTTCAAAGGTGCATACTCTGATGATGAGTATACCAGCCACACAAGGGTCTAGAGCTAAATTATCTCCCCAAATTATCTCCCCCTATGACCCTGAGGGTCATTCATGCAGATGTAGAGGGTGCATCCACTAGGGATGCATCCAATACATTCTCATCAACATTATCCTTCTTTTCATTTGACCAAATCAAGCTCGCATCCTCTAAGGCCTTCACTAACTTGACTTCTGCTTTAGGATCCAAAACTGGTTCTTTGATTTTTTAGGGCTTTCCTGACCTTGCGTCCTTGATCTATAAAACTTTGAGATATGTCCAGCCTAGTTACAAGTGTGACAAATCATTGGAGGTCTATTATTCCTTGGTGCATTGACATGAGTCACCATTTTACATGTTCTGGCTGTGTGACCATTGTAGTTACATATCTGACATGTAATGTTCTGAGAACTTCTTAAATGTTTCTGATTCTGATTTCTTTGATCATGCTAAATCCTATTCTTCTTACTAGTCATGCAGTTTATTACTCTATGACAAAATCTATTATATGTATAACAGTAACCATTAAAAGGCTTTACCTTTGTACAATTCCTTGCAATATGTCCATGCTTGTTACATGCAAATCAGGTGCATTCTCTAGGCTTGGACACATTCTTAGGAGGACCATCATTGTCTTTTGTTTGTTCTTGAGTCTTCTTAGTATCAGTAGACTCCTTTTGTGTCTCATTTCTTGTTTGCATATTATCAATCTGATTATGTGCTTCATTGTATCCAATACAAATAGTGTCTCCTCTGACTCTTCTTGCATACAACTGATATTCTATCAAATCTGAACTGGTGTGCAATTTGTCAATGTGATTTTTTGCTTCTTTTAATTCAAATTCCAAACTTTCCTTGCAATTCCTCAGATCCAAGATTTCTAAATTGGCTTCCCTTAACTCATCATTGAGTTGAAGGTTCTCCTTGACTTTCTCATTGTAGACATCTTGATTGTTCATTAGTTTGTCATCAAACTCTTCAAGGTGACTCAAAAGAGATGCATTTTCTTCATTCAACTTCTTGACTTTTTCTTCAAGATCATTGTTAGAGTGTCCTTTGAAATCCTTTCTTAGTCTTTTGATAACTAATTGAGCATCACTGACTTTTTCTTTTAGTTCTTCAATTTCTCTTTCTGAATTGTCCAGGTCTTCAAGACAAGCTTCAAGATTCTTCTTCGGATGTTTCATTTTTGTCTTTTCTATGATCTCCTCAAGTGGTTAAAATTCTATGCTGAGGACCAAAGCTCTGATACCAATTGTTAGGAATAGTCCTAAGAGATAACTAAGAGGGGGGGGTGAATCATTTATCTACAAGTTTCAATTCTTTATCCAATTAAGTATACTTAAACATAAAGAATAAACACAATCAAAGAACACATGAACACAACACCAATATTTTGGTTACGGGGAAACCCAAATAGGTAAAAACCCCGGTGGGACTTGATACCCACTAATATTCTGTACTAGTGTATAATGATCCTTGTTAGAAGATCATTTACCCTATTAGGAGTACCTTTACAATATATGAAGTATAGTAGACCTGGTTAAGGGTCAGACCCTATTAGGAGTCTTTTACAATTATCCCTGTTAGGGGAGAGGACACACTGTCTGAGAGCTCACTGCTCAAAGGGGCGAAGGCTACAACCTTCTGAATAACAAATACACACTATATCTGGATCTTGGTGAACTACGCTTTGACCTATTGTCTGGATCAGTTCCAATGAATAACACACATACTCTTCTTGGTCACATAGACCTTTTTCTGATGGCTCAACACTTCGCACACTCTGCTTTGCTTTACTTAATCAACCATGAACCACACTCCAACAATCACAAATGACTGCCTATAAATATCTTTCCTCTAAATGATATGATCAGGTCAGCCTATTAGAACCAACTTGAAATCATAATAGAGAAACCATAATAAACTCTAACAAAAATTCATCGGCTCTATTATGCACGCAACATATTATGGGACCTGTCTAAACAAGATAATTGAAGACATGTGCTACACACTGTCGGCTCTACCAAAACAACTGGATCTTTCTCTACAAGCTGAATTAACTCATGCGCTCTTAACCAAACATCAATAACTTATCTCTAAGCTTAACTCCAAGGGCACATACCATCAAGATAGGCACAACTCAAGAACCAATAAAATCTCTATCGGCTCTACTAAACAAACACAAGAAACTGTTACTGGCGAATAGCGACTGCATAACTTCACTTGTGTTCATCATCAGACCATGCATGCTGAATTCTCTCACCATGGTTGGTCTTCCAACTTCCTTCTTCAATGCAGATGTGCCACTCCTCATACCACTCTGTATTTACTTGAAAGGTTAGTATACTGGGTACACATATGCAAGTCAACATTCAACTCCTACTTAGATATTAGAACACAGCTTGAAATAATTATATGAAATATTGCATTATATTTATAATAACAAGCAAAACATATCATTCAAACTACCCTTAGAGTTTGTGACTTTGGCTATACTTGGCATAGGTTCACATAAGTATGAGTAGTAAAATGTCTTGGAAATGTTTGTCAGAGCATCAACAAAACATAAAGGATCATAACAAAATTGAGTTAATTAGACTCATCAACGCGCACGCACTATGAAAGTCATAGATTTAAATAGTGCGCACACCTTAAAGGGTGTGCGCGCTTTGTAAAGCATTTGAATTTACCAATCCTAAGGCTTGGATTTGCCTTGGAGATCCAACCCAAAGGCTTGGACGATTGAAATAGGCCTGAGACATGTTTTTAGTAGACAGACAAAAAAATGACATCTTTTTTTGTGTGCTCCTCGTCAGGTTTACTCATGGCTCAAGAACGCAAAAATCAAACGACGTGATATTGTAGATCTCTCTATTAGCTATCTAAGCATATAATTTATTTTGAATTCTGATTATGTTAAGATTTTCAACTTTAATTTATTTTGTGTGTATGTCTACTTTTTCTAAAAAACCAACATTCAGTATTTTGGGCATAGGTTTTGGCTCGTTCATCAAATTTTGAAACAAGTTACATTTTTAGAAACTAGACTCCATCCTACACACTTTTTTTTAAAAAAATTGATTTTCAATTAGTTTTAAATGATTTCTAGGGGGAGCACACAAAAATTTCATATTTTCAGGATGTGTGCACTTCGTAAATTCATCAAAAATTATACATTCATCAAAAAATTACCAAAAAAATATGGGATAAACTACGTGGTGTTAGCTAACTTCTCACTGGAGCAATTAAAAAAATTCAAAAAAAAAGTTAACATTTTAGGGGGAGCACACCAGACGCTATGTTATATTTTTGGACAAAAAATATGACCACTTTTTGTGCTCCCCCTTTTTGAGGGCCTTAATCTGCACCATTTTCAAAATAAGTTAGTAGTTTAGGAACTAGATTCAGAGTATTACAACTCTTGTTTTTGTCACATCTCAAAATTTTGAGTCTAACTATCTTCAATTTCTTGTTGAAGTTCAGATTTTGCTAATTTTAAAAAAAAAGTGGCATCTTATACCCCCTTTTTGGTACCCCATCTTTGTGCACTCACCCACTTTTGGCCACAGATTTATAGAGATGTACAGAGAATGGTTATAGGTTGCAAAATTTGCTAAACAGCAAAAAAAACTAGTCAGAATTCAGGATTGTATACACCTTTGCCTGTACCTGATAGACCTTGGGAAGATGTGAGTATGGACTTTCTTCTTGGATTGCCTAGAACTCATAGAGGTAATGATTCTATTTTGGTACTGGTTGACAAATTTTCTAAGATGGGTCATTTCATACCTTGTAAGAAGACATCTAATGCATTGCATGTATCAGAATTATTCTTCATGAAAGTGGTAAGATTGCATGGTTTGCCTAAGTCTATTGTTTCAAACAGAGATACAAAGTTTATTGGTTATTTTTGGAGAACACTTTGAAAAAAGATGAATACAGAATTGAAGTTTAGTTCTACATTTCACCCTCAGACAGATGGATAGACTGAAGTTGTGAACAAAAGTTTGGGAAACTTGTTGAGATGTTTAGTTGGAGAGAAACCTACTAATTGGGATTTAGTTTTGGCACAAGCAGAGTTTGCATATAATAATTCTATGAATAGAAGCACTAAGAGGACACCATTTGAGATTGTTACTGGATTTCATCCTAAGGGAACCATAGAGTTGAGAGATTTACCTACTGAGACCAGAAGAAGTGCTAAAGCTGATCATTTTGTAGAATACATAAGAACTTTACATGATGAAGTCAAAAAGAATTTGCAGGACAGTAATCTGAAATATAAATAGAGAGCATACAAGAGAAGCAGACATAAATCTTTTGAAGTTAGAGATGAGGTTATGATTCATCTAAAGAAGAATAGATTTCCAGTTGGTACCTACAACAAGCTGAAAATGAAGAAGTTTGGACCTTGTAAGATTCTGAAGAAATTTGACAGTGAAAATGCTTATAAAGTAGAATTACCAGAGGACATGGATATATCACCTATATTCAACATTTCTGATATATTTGAGTACTTTAAATCAAATGATGAGATAGAAAATGATCTAGATTATCCTAAGAAAAATAGAGACAGCATTGAGAAGATCTTGAACAAAAGAGTGAGCAAGAGTACAAGAGGAAAAGACTACATGGAATATCTAGTTCAGTGGAAAGACAAGCCAGTTGAAGACAGTTCATGGATTACACAAGCTGAGTTGGATCTTTATGATTCCGATTAGAATATCAGCAGTGTCTGATGCGGACATCAATTCTTTATTTACCCCAGGTGTCTGATATAGGAGCATCTTGGGTCTTTGAGCAATCTTGCATCAACCAAAAACATTTCCTGATTTTTATACCTATTTTCTGTTATTTTCTTTATAATGTTTGCATTTGTTAGTTTCATAGTGTGCGAATCTTACATGATGTTGAGGACCTATTTGGGAACTTATAAAGATTGGATGGACTATTTCAAAGTTACAACTGTTTTCCTTGTCGTCGGAGCCGTATTTTCCTATCATTTTAGTGTTGATTGCACATAGTGGCGACGTTGATCCTTAAGAATCAACCTTTACACTCTTAAGAACTTTAAGAGGACCTAAAGTACTATCATTTCCAAAGAGCACAAGTCCTAATTCATTATGAGTAAAAAGTTATGCCCATTTTTCTCTAGGACCTATTTTCTGTCAGTTTTCACGCAAAACGTGGAGTGTTTCTTCTTGCACGGTTTCGTGTGATGAGATGGGGCCTTGCAAAGTTAGGGGAATGTTATTGGGTCATGTTTGGACCTAAATCCAAAGGTGCATCATGTGGTTATCATTATAGCATTAGTTTTGGTTTAAATCTTCCAAACTGGACTTATAATATAATTAAATACCTAACTGGCCGACTTGTGGCTTAGCTAGCTATATAAGGAGTCTAGATTGATGTAGTAGGGCAATTAAGAAATAAGGTACTAAGAAGAGAATTATCAAGATACATCATTAGAGACAAAGAGAGGATGTGAGCTGTGACTCTGAATTCATAATTCTCATTGTATAAGGCCGAAACCTGGAAGGCCTCACAGTTGGGTATGTTGAAAGAAATAATATAAATTCTTTGTTGTTGCTGCTAGTTAATTGTCTCATATCCATTGTGTTTTCATTGATTTCATGTGATAGTATATTACTTTTGTTGTGTAACTCTGAGAAAGGCTTGTTGTTTGATTCAAGTAGAGTCAATTCTGCTTGATTATGCTTGTATCTACCTTGCTCCTGCATCAAGGTCCTTACTCAGTTCCTCAGCTATTATTCCCCTATTATTAGCATGGTTAAAACACAATAGTGTGTCCCACTTTTTGGGACAAAGAAAATCAATTTTCTACAAAAAAAAATTAGGGCCTTCGCTCCAAGTGGGTACTTCGGGCAAAGGGCAAGACCCACTTCACGTGAAGTACCCTACGTAGGGTACTTCGTGCGAAGACCCCACTTCGAACGAAGTACCCTACGCAAGGTACTTCAAGCAAAGTGGGGTCTTCACACGAAGCCCCTTTTGGCCGGATTTCTTTATAAATTTCTGGCATTCCTTTTTTTTTTTTTTTTTTTCTTGTTTAGATTCCGTTGACCCAAGGCTTAGAGCGAACCAATGACTTACAGTACAACATCAGCACCACCCGAGCTTTTTCGACCTCTTCAGATTATTAGTAGTATCAGGTACATGCATTTTTCTCATTTTTTATTGTAAATTATATGTTTTATATTTATTTTAGTTAGTTATTTGTTTTAAATAATTTTTAGTTTGTAAAAAGTTTAGAAAATCGTAGTTAAATATTAGAATATGTTAGAAAATGATAGTAGAATGCTAGAAAATGAGAGTAGAATGTTAGAAAATCATAGTAGAACTGTTAGAAAATGTTAGAAAATATTAAAAATCATAGTATAAATGCTAGAATATGTTAGAAAATAATAGAAAATTGTAGTAGTTTGTTAGCAACTGTTAGAAAATATTTACAAAACATTAGAAACTATAGTAGAAATGTTAGAAAATGTTAGAAAATATTAAGATCTTATAGAAATTATTAAAAATATTTATTTTTAAATTTAGTAAATATTAAGAATCTCTCTCTCAAGTACACGCATTTTTAGTGAAGTTAGTAAATATTAATTAGTTATTTATTTTAAATAATTTTTAGTTTGTAGAAATCTTAAAAAATCATAGGTAAATTTTATAAAACGATCTAGTAGTATGTTAGAATATGTTAGAAAATTATAGTAGTAAGTTTCTAGGACCCTTATTCCTTCCTTAAGACATATTAAGTAGTTGAAGAAATGAAAGAGATCAAGACTAGTGTTCCTATTTTGCCCAATCAAAAGCTTGAAAGTCTACCATGTAAAATCAAAATTGTATTTAAACTAGTGTTCCTATTTTGCCCAAGCAGAAGCTTGAAAGTCTACGATGTAAAATCAAAATTGTATTTAAACTAGTGTTCCTATTTTGCACAATCAGAAGCTTGAAAGTCTACCATGTAAAATCAAAATTGTATTTAAACTAGTGTTCCTATTTTGCCCAATCAAAAGCTTGAAAGTCTACCATGTAAAATCAAAATTGTATTTAAATTAGTCTTCCTATTTTGCCTAATCAGAAGCTTGAAAGTCTACCATGTAAAATCAAAATTGTATTTAAACTAGTGTTCCTATTTTGCCCAATCAGAAGCTTGAAAGTCTACCATGTAAAATCAAAATTGTAATAAAGTCTTTAAATAGGCTAAAGAAAGAAGGAGATGAAGACAAACGTTCCCATTTTGCCCAATTTCTCCACAAATGCTTCAAAGTCAAGCACACAAAATTAGAATGAGAGTGAAATCTTTAAATAGGTGAAAAAAAGAAGAACACCAAGACAAGCGTTCCCATTTGCCCAATTGAGTAAGTCAACAAATGCTGATATTGATAAAACTTAGTCAAGTTTTTAATATTGAAAAACTATTGAGAACTGGTCAATATACGCACCAGCCAGCCTGAAACATTTGGGCTATATATACTCACCACACGTTATTTCATTTCATTTCATCCTTCTATCTTGTATCGTTCTATCCAAATCGAAAGCCATGGCTACTTCTTCTTCATTCAAATCCAACGTTGTTTTAACTTTTATTCTCTGCATTTTTCTCATCATCACTCTCCAATTTCCCCTGCCAGCGCAAGGTATAATTATGGTCTAAAATAGCTGTGTATTTATATTTTTAATGTCATTCCATCATTCAAAGATTTTAATTGTGTATATGCAGGGAAATTCTTACGAGGATTACTTGGGCGAGGAGGGTATAACCGGGAAGAGGAGTCCACTGCTGGCACGCCATAGAGACTTATTATCTTCTCAGCGTAGTACATAAATAAAATGGATTAAGCACTGCTTATTCATCTGTTGTGATCATTATAATGGGATTGTTTCTTTAATCTGGACAACGATACATAGTTATTTCATAATATAATGAAATTTTAGTGTTATAATTTTTATTGTCTGGTTATTAGTACTTGTCGTAGGTTAAGCAAGTACTATTGTATCAGTTTATGGATTTCTTTCCTTAATTAGTGATTAAAGTTAAGTTGTAAGATTAATCAAGTACTATTGTATCATTTTATGGATTTTTTCCATTAACTAGTGATTAAAGTTAAGTTATAAAATTAAAGTTAATTTTATAGATTTCTTCTCATAATTTTAATTAGATTTCTGAAGAGGTTATAAAATTAAGTTTTTAAAAGAATCATATAAATTGATAACAAGAAATACAACATTATAGTTTTAGATTATGATTCTAAATAGTTTAATTTGAATGAAATAGTTATAGGTTTAAAAAAATTGTTATCTTTTGAACGATTTTTTTGTTCTGTTTTATTTTTATTTTGAAAAGCGTAACAAATATTTGTTGGAAAAAAAAGGTCTATCTAGCTTTGTAGAATACATAAGAACTTTACATGATGAAGTCAAAAAGAATTTGCAGGACAGTAATCTGAAATATAAATAGAGAGCATACAAGAGAAGTAGACATAAATCTTTTGAAGTTAGAGATGAGTTTATGATTCATCTAAAGAAGAATAGATTTCCAGTTGGTACCTACAACAAGCTGAAAATGAAGGAGTTTGGACTTTGTAAGATTCTGAAAAAATTTGACAGTGAAAATGCTTATAAAGTAGAATTACCAGAGGACATGGATATATCACCTATATTCAACATTTCTGATATATTTGAGTACTTTAAATCAAATGATGAGATAGAAAATGATCTGGATTATCCTAAGAAAAATAGAGGCAGCATTGAGAAGATCTTGAACAAAAGAGTGAGCAAGAGTACAAGAGGAAAAGACTACATGGAATATCTAGTTCAGTTAGAATATGAGCAGTGTCTGATGCGGACATCAATTCTTTATTTACCCCAGGTGTCTGATGTAGGAGCATCTTGGGTCTTTGAGCAATCTTGCATCAACCAAAAATATTTCCTGATTTCTGTATCTGTTTTCTGTTATTTTCTTTATAATCTTTGCATTTGTTAGTTTCATAGTGTGCGAATCTTACATGATGTTGAGGATCTATTTGGGAACTTATAAAGATTGGATGGACTATTTCAAAGTTACAGCTGTTTTCCTTGTCGTCAGAGCCGTATTTTACTATCATTTTAGTGCTGATTGCGCATAGTGGCGACATTGATCCTTAAGAATCAACCTTTACGCTCTTAAGAACTTTAAGAGGACCTAAAGTACTATCATTCCCAAAGAGCGCAAGTCCTAATTCATTACGCGTAAAAATTTATGCCCATTTTGCTCGGGGACCTATTTTCTGTCAGTTTTCATGCAAAATGTGGGTGTTTCTTCTTGCACGGTTCCATGTGATTAGACGGGGCCTTACGAAGTTAGGGGAATGTTATTGGGTCATGTTTGGACCTAAATCCAAAGGTGCATCATGTGGTTATCATTCTAGCATTAGTTTTGGTTTAAATCTTCCAAACTGGACCTATAATATAATTAAATACCTGACTGGCCGACTTGTGGCTTAGCTAGCTATATAAGAAGTCTAGATTGATGTAGTAGGGCAATTAATAAATAAGGTAGTAAGAAGAGAATTATCAAGATACATCATTAGAGACAAAAAGAGGATGCGAGCTGTGACTCTGAATTCATAATTCTCATTGTATAAGGCCGAAACCTGGAAGGCCTCACAGTTGGGCATGTTGAAAGAAATAATATAAATTCTTTGTTGTTGCTGCTAGTTAATTGTCTCATATCCTTTGTGTTTTCACTGATTTCATGTGATATTATATTACTTTTGTTGTGTAACTTTGAGCAAGGCTTGTTGTTTGATTCAAATGGAGTCAATTCTGCTTGATTATGCTTGTATCTACCTTGCTCCTGCATCAAGGTCCTTACTCAGTTCCTCAGCTATTATTCCCCTATTATTAGCATGGTTAAAACACAATAGTGTGTCCCACTTTTTGGGACAAAGAAAATCAATTTTCTACAAAAAAAAATTAGGGCCTTCGCTCCAAGTGGGTACTTCAGGCAAAGGGCAAGACCCACTTCACGTGAAGTACCCTACGTAGGGTACTTCGTGCGAAGAGCCCACTTCGAACGAAGTACCCTACGCAAGGTACTTCGCGCAAAGTGGGGTCTTCAGGCGAAGCCCCTTTTGGCCGGATTTCTTTATAAATTTCTGGCATTCCTTTTTTATTTTCATTTTTTATTGTTTAAATTTCGTGGACCCAAGGCTTAGAGCGAACCAATGACTTACAGTACAACATCAGCACCACCCAAGCTTTTTCGACCTCTTCAAATTATTAGTAGTATCAGGTACATGCATTTTTCTCATTTTTTATTGTAAATTATATGTTTTATATTTATTTTAGTTAGTTAGTTGTTTCAAATGATTTTTAGTTTGTAAAAATTTTAGAAAATCGTAGTTAAATATTAGAATATGTTATAAAATGATAGTAGAATGCTAGAAAATGAGAGTAGAATGTTAGAAAATCATAGTAGAACTGTTAGAAAATGTTAGAAAACATTAAAAATCATAGTATAAATGCTAGAATATGTTAGAAAATAATAGAAAATTGTAGTAGTTTGTTAGCAACTGTTAGAAAATATTTACAAAACATTAGAAACTATAGTAGAAATGTTAGAAAATGTTAGAAAACATTAAGATCTTCTAGAAATTATTAAAAATATTTATTTTTAAATTTAGTAAATATTAAGAATCTTTCTCTCAAGTACACGCATTTTTAGTAAAGTTAGTAAATATTAATTAGTTATTTATTTTAAATAATCTTTAGTTTGTAGAAATCTTAAAAAATCATAAGTAAATTTTATAAAACGATCTAGTAGTATGTTAGAATATGTTAGAAAATTATAGTAGTAAGTTTCTAGGACCCTTATTCCTTCCTTAAGACATATTAAGTAGTTGAAGAAATGAAAGAGATCAAGACTAGTGTTCCTATTTTGCCCAATCAAAAGCTTGAAAGTCTACCATGTAAAATCAAATTTGTATTTAAACTAGTGTTCCTATTTTGCCCAATCAGAAGCTTGAAAGTCTACCATGTAAAATCAAAATTGTATTTAAACTAGTGTTCCTATTTTGCACAATCAGAAGCTTGAAAGTCTACCATGTAAAATCAAAATTGTATTTAAACTAGTGTTCCTATTTTGCCCAATCAAAAGCTTGAAAGTCTACCATGTAAAATCAAAATTGTATTTAAACTAGTGTTCCTATTTTGCCCAATCAGAAGCTTGAAAGTCTACCATGTAAAATCAAAATTGTATTTAAACTAGTGTTCCTATTTTGCCCAATCAGAAACTTGAAAGTCTACCATGTAAAATCAAAATTGTAGTAAAGTCTTTAAATAGGCTAAAGAAAGAAGGAGATGAAGACAAACGTTCCCATTTTGCCCAATTTCTCCACAAATGCTTCAAAGTCAAGCACACAAAATTAGAATGAGAGTGAAATCTTTAAATAAGTGAAAAAAAGAAGAACACCAAGACAAGCGTTCCCATTTGCCCAATTGAGTCAAGTCAACAAATGCTGATATTGATAAAACTTAGTCAAGTTTTTAATATTGAAAAACTATTGAGAACTGGTCAATATACGCACCAGCCAGCCTGAAACATTTGGGCTATATATACTCACCACACGTTATTTCATTTCATTTCATCCTTCTATCTTGTATCGTTCTATCCAAATCGAAAGCCATGGCTACTTCTTCTTCATTCAAATCCAACGTTGTTTTAACTTTTATTCTCTGCATTTTTCTCATCATCACTCTCCAATTTCCCCTGCCAGCGCAAGGTATAATTATGGTCTAAAATAGCTGTGTATTTATATTTTTAATGTCATTCCATCATTCAAAGATTTTAATTGTGTATATGCAGGGAAATTCTTTCGAGGATTACTTGGGCGAGGAGGGTATAACCGGGAAGAGGAATCCACTGCTGGCACGCCATAGAGACTTATTATCTTCTCAGCGTAGTACATAAATAAAATGGATTAAGCACTGCTTATTCATCTGTTGTGATCATTATAATGGGATTGTTTCTTTAATCTGGACAACGATACATAGTTATTTCATAATATAATGAAATTTTAGTGTTAGAATTTTTATTGTCTGGTTATTAGTACTTGTCGTAGGTTAAGCAAGTACTATTGTATCAGTTTTTGGATTTCTTCTATTAATTAGTGATTAAAGTTAAGTTGTAAGATTAATCAAGTACTATTGTATCATTTTATGGATTTTTTCCATTAACTAGTGATTAAAGTTAAGTTATAAAATTAAGGTTAATTTTATAGATTTCTTCAGATAATTTTAATTAGATTTTTGAAGAGGTTATAAAATTAAGTTTTTAAAAGAATCATATAAATTGATAACAAGAAATACAACATTATAGTTTTAGATTATGATTCTAAATAGTTTAATTTGAATGAAATAGTTATAGGTTTAAAAAAATTGTTATCTTTGGAACGATTTTTTTGTTCTGTTTTGTTTTTATTTTGAAAAGCATAACAAATATTTGTTGGAAAAAAAAGGTCTATCTAGCTTTCTACTCTTCTGATTTTTACTATTGTGATGATGAATCACATCTACTATCCTAAAGATGGATCACAGAATGTGAAAAGAAAGGGTGATATACTAAAGAAATCTTACATAATTAGATGTAAAAAATTCTTGAATTAGAAGTTTAATTTCCTTACTTTATCTATTTTATAGTTTTACAAAATTATGTTAAAATTAAATTAATAAATAACATAAAAATTATGATGATAAAATCATCTTTTACTTTTTCATGTTTTAATTTTATTTCCCTCGCTTTTAAATCTTTGAAAGTATTTAGTATCTACATCCTATCTATGTTAAAATGAATTGATTTATATTGATATAATTCCTCTACTTTTGTAGGTTGTAAAGAGGAATGACTTCTAATTACTTAAATTTTTTGTTTTACAAATTTTAAGTTTTTAAGGAATTTTGATTAGATTATTGAATATATGTTTTTCTTATGATTATTGAATTTTATAAATGACAAAATGAATGTGATTATATGTATGTAGAAAAATAATATACATGTCATATTAGATAGATATATTAGAAAACTTATTTTATTCTAATATGTTTAGATATTTATTTGGAATCACGATATATTTTATGATTTCTTAAATAAATAAATAAAATATTGTTAGAAAAATTGTTATTTTTTTCAAGTCGTGATAATTCATTTTCAAATATAAAATTAACATGGTGTATTTTTACTATTAGACGATTGGTTTTCTAAATGAGTCTACCAAGAATCAAGTCTGGCTGAGCGCAAAAACTCTAACATGTAAGAACAAGTGCCATGTAGTGGCAAAGTACTTGCCTTAATATTAATAATAATAATAATAATAATAATAATAATAATAATTAAATTCTTCCAAATTATATTATGGCTATTTCATACAAATATAATTAGATTGATTAATTGATTAGGAGTTTGATATTAAGTTAATAATGATAAGTTAAAGATAAACAAATATCCATTGTTGTAGTTACTAAGTACAAGTACAAGTATAATTGGTATTAATCACAATGTAATTAATATTATAGCTATCTGATATAACAGGTGAAGTCTTATATTAATTTAGAACTATAAATATATAATAATTATAAATATTTTACTCTTTTGTTTAATCAAAATAAATTGCATCATTTAATTAACTAGGAACAATTTTAATAATATTTTATATAGTTCATAAAACTTATGTCAAATCATATTATTTAGTATTTTAAAATATAGCTTATAATTATTTATTATAAATAATAGATATTAGTATCACTAATTCATACATAAGTTAATTAATATAAAATATATAATGAAAAACTTAAGTTTATTAATATTTAGATTATAATTATAATTTATGTTAAATATAATCTAAATATATAACATCTAATTATAATACATATAACAAATTTTATTATTCAATTTAATATACATTAGTTAATAAATAATCTATATCCAAAACTATGCACTTATATTATAACATATTTTTAAAAATAAATATGAATTATTTTAAGGGCATGGTAAAGTATTTGCCCCTATAATATTACCTCGAAAATTGTAATAGAGGTAGTGCTTCCACAAAATCTATGTATAAGAGCCTAAATTTTTAAGTCAATAGAAGAGCTTGAAATTAATTTTGTTGAATTATAAACATAAAAAAATGTGCATGTATACTATACAAATTATTAATTTTATAACAAATTTGATAAAAATAATAATTTTAATTGATAGAAATATGATTTTTTAATCACTAGTTAATGGAAGAAATCCAAAAACGAATGCAATAGTACTTGCCTAACCTATTGACAAGTACTAATAAGCCCCAAATCATGTACCTAATTTAGTATGGGGATTTTAATGTGAAATAAGTTTTAAAAAAAAATTGTCAAGCCCACACATTATGTTGGTGCTTCATTTGTATATTAGAAATGTGACCATTGATATGGCTCACCAAATAAATGTGTGCTCTATATTTTGGTATATTTCCTGCCAATAAATAGGTGGCATATCCATAAGGCTAGAAGGAAAACATGGATTGTGTATTCCCTTCCACCAACTAGTGATTTGTTGATTAGGATACGGAGCGAAGCGATCTTCTCTATATTGTGGCTTGCATACCATTTCTAACTTGAGAACTTTTTTTTATTCTTGAGCTATTAGTCTTGATGCATTAAACTTTCTCATTATATCTTTGAAATGGTTGAACCTATACGTTAGTATCAGACATTAAGCTATGTTGCACATGTTTTATTGTAGACTATATATTGATAAATTAATATATTAGATTTCTACTACCAATTTCTAAATTATTTTCATGTGTGCAAAATCTGCTGATGGTTGCTTAAATTTCTAAAATTGATTATAAAATTATGAGTTAGAAAACTTATATTAAAGTGTATAGGAAAAATTATTCCAGTTTATAATTGTTTAGTTTTTAATATTTATATTTAACAACATTTTATCTTTATTGATTAATCATATGTTTGATTTAGCAATTATGTTGGTGTGCTTTCAATGGAGATGGTCCTTATTTTTCTAATGTTATTTAATTCATGGTGATTTTCAAAAAAAACAAAAGTGCACCCACCAATCACCTTGTATGAAATACTTAAATGTTGTATGTCTAAGGATATTCAAAGATAAGAAAAGGGAAGCAGCAAAATGGACTCCACTCCCCAGCCAAATATAAATTGAATTTTGACAGAGTTTTTAAAGGCAATCTTTGGTCCTTTTAGGATTGGTGCTGTAATCAGAAACTTTTAAGGAGACAAAAATAATAACAGTTTGTAGAAAAGTGTAAAAGTGTAAGATGGAACAAACTATAAGACAGAGTTGGAAGCTTTCGATTACGATCTTGAAATAAATGAATGAATGATTTTAAAGACGTCCACGAGACTCTAAAATTAAAAATTCAAAAATTGTTCATTGAAGGTGATTCAACGATGGTATATAAATATCATGACACCTGAATTATCTTCTTACAAACAATTCTTCAAAAAATACAAAAGTTAAACTCCTTAAATATCTCTTATTGCCATAGGGAGGCTAACCCTATGATTGATTGACTAGCTAATCAAGCATTATTGAATTATGATTGATTGACTAGCTAATCAAGCATTATTGAATAATTTTAATTATAGGGAAATATCAATGTTTTAAAATTCTTTCAAAGATATTAGTTTGATCTTCTTGATTTTTAATGTGCCTTCTCTATTGCTTCTGATATCCTGATTTCTTCTACTCTTTGCAAATCTCTACAACCTTGAACAAACAAATAGATTAGTGTTGTTGGCATTATAATAATCTGTAGCTTCTCACAAGACATGGAAACTCTTGCTAACAAAATCTGGAAACTCTTCCAGAGTGGTGTCACGAATCTACAATTATTTCAAAATAAATGGTAAGGTACATTTATTTCAAACTTTCCGGTATACTAAAAGAGTTACGAAACTACCATGACATAATCCATCCAAATCTAGTATACTGTTAATGAAGACTTAATTTACGATGAAGATGAACAAAGTACCTGCACATAGCTCTGCCACAATTTTTGAAGACGCCCATTGCTGATTTTTAAACACTGCAAGTATTGGAGAGGAATCCATGAAGGAATGCTTGAATTTATATGTGAGTTTTCAAGTTTAGACCCCTTAAGGTAGTCCAGTTGAAGCCATAGCAGAGAAGTCTCATAACCATTCTCCTAAAAAGCATGTTATTCTACAACCCAATAAAATGTCCAAAATTCAATGATAACACCTGCCTTTGTTTTGAGACAGGATGTTCAGGAATCCCTTTAAACTCTGCATTCACGGAGTGGAGCTTACATTTGTGTAGTAGTAGGAATATAACAATTCAAATATTAAAAAGAAATGAAAATATGGCGTAAGGGCAAGCATACCACACACGCCTGGAATTTGATGGCCTTTGTCTCGCATTTAAATATATTAATAAACCTTAAAAATCTGTAATGGGTAATATAATATTTTATTTAATAATATAAATATATTATTACATCGAGTTACAGTGGCATCAAACTCCATATAGGAAGTCATAAAAAAAAACGGTATAAGAAAAAAGAAACTCTTCTACCATTAAAGATTAAGCGAAACAAATGAAAAAGATTTAGGGAGAGAAAATGTTTCGTCCAGATGAAATACTTGTGATCTATGAGGCTTAGGCCGAGAGCTGCCTTCAACACTGAATCTTGCAGTGTCTGCAGCTGCCGATTCTGAAGAAACTTCATCCGACAATTGTTTTTGACTTGTCCAATTCAGTCATAATAAATATGTAAGTGTGGTATATTTTTTTATTTGTTTTCCCACAAAGCTGATAAAAAATATTTTTGCTGTGCATGCAACATAGATTGTTAATAGTTCAGGCGGAATTATAATCCAGATCATTTTCTTCTTTTGATCGAAGGGTAACTTAGTTTTATTATCTTTATCAAAATAAATTGTTTTTGTTTTTTTGATCAATGAAGGGCTGAAGCTGAGATTTATATATATATAAATACAAACATAAAATTGTTTGCGTTTTATATCCCAAGAATTTCGTGTATAAGACTCAAATTATTTTAACCAATCATATCATCAATAAATAATTTTTACAATTTATTAACTTAAAAAATGTGCATCTCAACTAAAGAAAGAAAGAATTTGTAAAAAAATTAAAAATATAGTAAATTATGATTGGTTCAAACAACTTGTTTTAATCACTAGTTAAATGGAAAAATCAATACAATAGTACATAGCCAACCGGCAAGTACTAATAAAATAATTCACCCATACTTCAAACATTATATGAGTAATTAACTAATAGAATTATTAAAATAAATGAATCTATTATGACATTGAATAATAGCTTTGAAGCACCATTTTTTTTTTTTTTAATGACTATGAGTTTATTTTTCTCATGTACTTGAAAAGATAAATCAAAATATATTGGACATATTTTTTATTTATATTAAATAAATGATTACAGAAAAGAAAAAGCTTCTAATCTTAAATCAAATTTCAATGTTAGTAATCAATTATAAATAAAGAAAACAAGAAGATTTTCCTTATAAATAAAGAAATATTTGACTCAATTAATTTGAATTCATAAAAATTGAGATATATAATCATCTTTCTACCACTATAACCACAATTAATTGCAGTAGAATAATAAATGCAAGTATGAATTGATTAAATTATGTGATTCGTCTCATTAACATTTTGCATATACGCATCTCTATATATGACACATAAAATTATGTAATAATAGGTTATATGAATCTAGAAGTTAGGTGAGATAGGTTTTATAACAAAATTTTGAAGAATTTTGCCACTACATTTTTTTAGCATAATGATACAATTCAAAAAAATTATGGTAAACAATGGTAAAGAAATAATATTTTATTTGAATTAATATATATATATATACACTTACCATAATCTTCAATATAACCTTAACCCTAAATTTGACTAAATGAGAGAGATATATATAATTCTAAACCTAATAATAATTCTAACCATTAATTTAAACCCTAACACTAAACCTAACCCTCACTCTAACCTTATCCCTAGCTATGTACCCTAATATAAACCCATAATACATTATTATTTAAATGCTTACCCTAACCCTAACCATAATTTTAACTCTAACCTAAATCAAAATTCTAAACCAAAACCCTAATTATAATTATAATTATAGTCCAGAACCTAACACTTATCCTAATACCAATCCTATCTCAAACCCTAATCTTAACATTAACTAAAATTATTATTGAAATCCTAATCATAACATAAGTATAATTACTAATCTAACCCTAATCATAACATAACCCTTGTTATCATTCTAACCCAAAAAATAACCCTAATTATAATCCTTAGCTAAAACCTATCATAATTCTTATTCTACCTCTAATATCATTTATAACTCTTGATCCAGCATAACCTAATAATGACCATAAACCTACCCATATCTCTAACCATGAAGTGAATAATAAAACTTACACTAACCCTAACACCAACCCCTACCTTAACTCTATCCCTAACAATGATGTAAAACCTAATCATAATCCTAACCCAAACTATAACTATAACCATAGTACTAACCCCTAATCAAAATTCTAACTATAGCCCTAAACCTTAACCCTATCCATAATCCAAACTCCAACCATAACCAAAATCCCAATCCTAACCATAATCTAAAACAAAAACCTAAATCCTAATACTAACCATAGTGCTAACCCTAAAATATTACCCTAACCATAATGTAAACATAAAATCTAAAATAATGATCAAAACTCTAAACCTAACTATATGGGTAGTCATAATGTTTAACCCTAGCCCTAATAAAGGTATCTAATCCAAACCCTAACCATGGTATAAACATTAAACCTAACCAAAATCTAAAAGATAATACTAATCCCTAATCATAATCCTATCTTGAACTCTACATCTGAACCCTAAACTATAGTCGTAACCATAATCATAAACTTAAAGAAAACCTTAACCCTAAAGTTAATCTTTAAATTAATCCTAAGTTTGACCCTAACCCTCACCTAAACCATAATACTAACCAAATATAAATCCTCACCTTACCCAAATTATAATTCCAATGTTAACCCTAATAATAATTTCAACCCTACCATGATGTGAACCCTAATATAAACTTTACCATGATCCTCACTCTAATCCTAAGCCTAACCAAACCCTAATATTACCCTAACTAAAACCTAATCTAAACACTTAACCTAACCATAATACTAACCCTAACCCTCATGTAACTTTTATCCCTAATCCTAACTCTAAACATTATATTAATATATAAACCCTAGCATTGATCTTGATTCTAATCATAATTCTAAACACTAAAACCTAACCATAATCGTAACTTTAATCCTAACCATAACCTATACCATAACCATAAATGTAACTATTTATCTACCTAATAATGACCCTAAACCTAACTATATCATTAACCCAAAAGTTAACCCTAAACCTAAACATGATGTGAACCCTAACTATAAACTTTACCCTATTCATTTACTTTAATCCTAACCCTAACCAAACCCTAATATGAACCCTAACTAAACACTAACCCTAACCTTAACCCTCATGCAAGCCCTAACCCTAACCCTAAATATTATATAAACCCTAACATTGACCATGATTCTAAACATAGCCCTAAACTCTAAACCCTAACCATAATCCTAACTCTAAGCCTAACCATAACATAAACCTTAACCCTAACACTAACACTAACACTAACACTAAGCCCTAACCCTAATCATATTAATTTACTCAACATATAACACTAAATCCTAAACCTAACCCTAATTATACCCTTAACCCTAACATAATTCTCACACCAATATTAAACCCTAACAATGAGTCCCAACACTAAGTTAACACTAAACCCTAACACTAAACCCTAAACCCTAAACACTAAACCCTAATATTAACACTAAACCCTAACCCTAATCATAATCATAATTAACACTAACACTAAACCCTAACCACTAAACCCTAACCCTGACCCTTCCCTAAATACTAAACCCTAACCCTAATCATAATAATAAATCTAAACCAAAGCCTAACCCTAATGTTAACCCTGACCATAACATAAACTTTAACCATAATATAAACTATAACCATGATATAAACCTTAACCTTGAACACTAATCGTAATTGTAACCCTAATCAAATTTATTTATTTAATGTGTTGCCCTACGACTACTACTAGCTAATATATACTCTATATTTAAAATATGCCAAGATGCATTGAGGCGTTGAATTTTTTGATCATTCACCTTTAATATAAATAAACAATTAAAGTTGAAAAAATTCAACACCTAGATGCATCTCAGTGTATTTTAAATATAGAGTATATATTATTTTATAATATGTATGACATATATGTATGATAAATATAAGATATTGTAAAATACATAATTCTATTTTATTAATATATATTAATATTAATTTAGAATCTTTTTAAAACAGAGTATTTTTTTTCTATTGCATATAATAAGTAAAAGGTTCCAACATCAGAGTTTAAGAACTATTATAGAGGGCTGGACTGTTCCATAGCCAGTGCAAAAATGACTCAAAATTACAATTGAGATTACAAAATGTACATATCCAATAATAATATACTATGCTGAAGTACTATAAATAAGATAAGAGTAATCATTCCTCGGGTTCATCATGGTCTGCATCTGATTCATTGGAGTCTGGTGAAACAGCCATGTATCCAATGATCTCATGAGTCCCAAAGACTGGCTCATTCAAGTTCCCTGTTGATGAACTGGTTGCCACTATTGTGTGCTCTTCTTTCACCTTCTATAGGAAGTCATTAAGGTAACTATTGAAGACTGTTCCATCTTTTTTGGTAGTGTACCCATGGGCTATGTCCTTTTCTATGGTACCCCTACCATCTTTAAGGATGTGTAGGAACTTATTCTCCTTAAGCTTAATCACTGTTGTGACCTGCAAAGAGACATCAATATCGATGAGTCTCCTTAGAGACTCGGAAAGATTTTGGGCCTTCCCTGAAAATACATCATCATTCCTAGCCTTCCAAAGAGTCCGTAATATAACTGAAGAAAGAATAGTCCAAAAAGAATTATAAAATTTGTTGCTGTTGATGTTTCTAGAAATAATGTTCAGAGCTTGGAAGTGTTTTCTAAAAGTAATACCAAAAAGGTTCCAAATTTCATACGCAAATATACAATTGAAAAAAACATGGGGGACAGACTTTGGCTGCCTACACATTGAGTAGGGGTTGGGTTCCCCCGCCCCCCCCTAGCTTCTTGAAGGGGACCTTATGAAGGAAGAGTCTCCATAGGAAGTAGGTAATCTTCGGTTCCATAGGCCTTGACCAAAGAGAGGCAAAGTATATGTTCCAGTCAAAGGTGGGGACGTCTAGATTCCATTTAGTATTAACATGATCAAGGATAGTAGGGTTGAAGGTGAGTTTTTGGTAGAGAAACTTGCTCTTGACCATATGGAGGGGGCAGTTGTCTGACCTGGTAAGGTGAAAGGAATAGGTATCATGGGAGCAGCAGGATGAAACTAACCCCAGGGAGTCAAGGGCAGAGGTAAGCACAGCATAGGTTCTCTTCTGGGTAACTGGTAGATTAAGATTTGAGGCCAAGATTTCCCATGAAAAAATTTTGTCGTCGAGGAGAATGTCTCCAAAGGATTTGATGCCTTTGTCCACCCATTTCTTAGCAAAACATCCTTGAAGTATTTCCAGTGGCCTACCACTTAGAGAAAGGTTCCACCAAACTGACTTTCTGCCACAGATCACTCCAGTTCTCTCCAATGGGCTGTTGGTACTGATAAACTATTTAGCAACATTCCATCCTTTCCAGATTTCCCTGAAAACATTCGAACCATAGACTTTCACCTTGCACTCTAGACCCAACACATCTGTGAAGCTCGGACCACACCAATGCTTATGTTTGGTAGCATGGGCTCTACTCAAGTTATTTCTTACTAAGATCTTCCAAGGCTCTTCACCTTCAGCTTCTCTAGCAATCCATTTCATAGCCAGGGAAAAGCCTTGAGTTTTTAGATCTTTTAGCCCTAATCCACCCCAGTTGTTATCTCTTGTACACCACTCCTAGGTGACTGCATGTGTTTTCTTATTCTCTCTATCGTCAAACCCGAGAAAGTCTCTGATAATCTTCTGAATCTTCTTGAATTGACTATGATTGAAGAGCCAGGTTGAGGAGAAGTATATTGGGTAGGAGGATAGAATCTTATGGCAGACCTGAACTCTTCCCAGAAAAGAAATGAGGTTGTTGTCCCATTTTCTTAACTTAGAGAGGATTCTATCTTTGATCCACATCCACATGTCATTGATGCTGGGGTCTATAGAAAATGGTATGCCTAAGTATCTGAAAATATGCTTAGGACCTCCCCACTCAAAACCAAACTTGTTCCACTGGCTTGGGGGCTGATCTTCCCAACCTAGCATAATGGATTTGGAGACAGAGATCTTGTTGCTTAAGGCCTAGAAAAATAAATCCAGTTTGGCCATTAGCTGATCCATATTGACTTCTTCAAGATTGATAAGGATTGTTGTGTCATATGCAAACTACACATTTGAAACCTCTTGTCCATTGGGGAGGGAAATGCATCTAATTCTACAGGTCAGGGTGTCATTCCTTAGAAGGTGGTGAAGGGAATCAATAGCTATAACAAAAAGTGAAGGGGTGAGGGGGCAGCCTTGCCTGATGGACCTAGTCAACTCAAAGAATTATGATCTAGCCCCATTGACCTCTACTATTGCCATAGCACTATAGATCAGGGTAGAAACCATTTTGCAAAAGAACTTAGGGAACCCAAGGCATTCCAGCATACAGAGGATAAACTTCCATTCTATTCTATCATAATCTTTCTCATAATCAATGAGTAACATAGAGTAGTTCTACCCAGAGACTTTGGCCTAATCTAGTGCTTCCCAACATGTCAAAAGATTCTCTAAAATGTATCTACCTTTAACAAAACCTGTCTGGATATTATTAATCACTTTGGGGAGGATATCCACTGTCCATTTAGTGCAAGAGATTTGGCCATAGTCTTATAACCTACATTAAGTAGAGTAATTGGCCTCCAATTCTTAATCATAAGTCTGTCCCCATCTTTAGGGATAAGCTTAATGAGTCCTGCATTAAATGTAGGTCCTAGAGTTCCAACTTCTATCGCCTCTTCAAAAGTTTTGAGAAGGTTATGACAGATCCAATCTACATTAATCTTATAGAATTCAACTATGAGTCCATCCCGTCCAGGTGCTTTGTCATTGGCCATACTTAGGATGGCCCCTCTTATTTCACTGAGAGAGAGCCCCCTTCCTAAAACCTCTTCATCTTAATCACATATTTTCTGTGGGACAATGCTCCTAATCTTCTATCTAGCATCTTCCATATCTATGTTGTCATCTGAGGTGAATAGGTCCTTATAGAATCTACAGAATGATTTGACAATGCCTTCTTGATCTGAGATAATAGTTCCTTGATCTCTAATACCACTGATCTTGTCTCTTGCCTCCTTCTTTTTGATGGTTTGGAAGAAAAACTTTGATCCTCTATCCCCGAGGTTAATCCATTTGGCTCTGGCTCGAACCTTAGCTCCTCTAGTTTTGACAATCTACAGATTTCTTAGGGAGTCTCTGCAGTGCATGACTTTATCTAGAAGCTGAGGGTTATGAGGGTAATCCCAGATTTGAGACTCTGCTACATATAGCTCCTCAACTAATTTGATCTCTCTCCTCCTACTATATTTGGCTCTCTTCTTTCCCACTACCTTTAACATGGTCTACCATGAGTTGGAGGTTTGATTCCTCCTGTTACTCTCTGACCCATGTTTGGCAATGCTCTCATTGAACCAAGCTATTATCTTGATGGCTTCCATCACATTAGGGTCTTTCAAGAGGGAGGAGCTGAGGGCATTCCCTTCTTTGTTAGTAGTCGAAGGAGCTTGTTCATCAATCATGTGAAAGGAGGAAACAATGGGATGATGATCTGATAGGGAAAAGGGATGGACTTTGACACAGTTGTCCATTGAAGGGGGGTAGCTAAAAACCTATCTGCTGATATAGAATATGTCAAGTCTGGAGTATATCCTCTTGTCTCCTCTTTGGAAATTGGACCATGTGTAACAGATGCCCTTAGATTCAGATTTCTTGCCTGCTAGGGGGTCAAATAGATTTAATTTGGATATCATCCTATTCCAAAAGATTAGTTCATTTCCTTTCCATTCAAATCTTAGCCCTCCTGATTTGTCTTGGGCCCTCTCTACCATGTTGAAATCTCTAGCAATAATCCAAGGAATATTATCTAAGTTAGTGATCCATCTCCATAGATCAATTCTTGCATTGTGATCATTGGGGGCATACACTGAGAAAACTCCAAAGGAATAGCCCTCTTCCTTAATAATAACCCAGGCCACTCTGTTACAGGGAGAGAACCCCCATTTACTAACTTTCTTCCTCCATCTAGGTCCAATTAAGATTAAGGCTCTCCCTCTCCCCTTCTGATGTTTAGTGGAATAGGCATCAACATCTTTCCAAATGCATTCAGTTCTATATCTAATGAGAATCCTACAAATTTGACTACTTGTAACATAAGAATGTCAATTTCTTTGTTGAGTTGTAAAAACCTCTTAACCACATATTTTTTGTCCGAGGATTCTAACCCTCTGACATTCCAAGAGGCACAGTTTACTACAATGGGAATTTTAGTTGATGGAATCATTTGGAGTTGTAAAGCTCTTGAAGCACTGGGGGAATCCTTTCTTTTGTAGCTTATATGGTTTAGCATTGCCAATCACATTTGGGGGTCTACCTTTCTTCCTTTTGGTTCTACTCCCTTCCTCAACTTTCTTGTTTCTCCCTTTCTTATCCCATTCTCCTACTATGAATACAAATACTTTGGAATCGTCACTCTTCAGCTGATCTACCTCAATTTCTCCCTCCTCAAGGTCTAGGTCCTCCTTCTGCTCCATCTCCAACCTGGTCTCTATTGAAGCAAAGGTTGGTAGCTAATCACCCTCTTTCCTCCTTGAGGAAAAATTCCAGGAATCAAGCAGGGGGAGGGGCAGGAATAACCACCATAAAGAATCTGTTAAGCCTTTTGGCCTGCTCAGATGGTGGGGGGTCATTACCCGAGTAGGGTGTATGGGTGCTCTCAGGGGGAATATCCAACATGGGGGAATCAGGAGGGAGCGAGAAGTTGGTAGGGCTACTAACCTTCTCCACTGGAATCCCAAGGTTGGGAGGTGGAGCAGAATTAGTCTCTCTGCCCAGAGGGAGAATAGAGTAAATCTTCCATTTTGGCTTAGGGGCTGATTTCATCATATTAGCTTTTAATTGGATCCTTTCCAAAGTTATCTGTTGGGTATTCTTAGTTCTGTGTTTGGGCTCCGATTATTTATTATTAATCTTTAGTCCATAGTCTAGGCCTTCAGCCAATGGAAGTCCTTGGAGAGCTTCTGAAACGTCAGCAATAGCAAGTGGGGGTTTTGGGGGATGTTTAAACTACTCTTTAAGTTTGTCAAGAGTGCTGATAAGGGTAGCCAAATCCTACAACCAGTTGCCAAAAGGTTCAATTTGCTTAGGATTAGGGTCTCCGCCAACAGCTGGGTTGGGCATGAGTGGGGAATCAAGTTGAGGAGGGGTCATCGGTACTTCCTTGGAAGTCTGGTTGGGTTGACTGGATGAGGGTTTGGAAGATTCACTCGGAGTATCTAGTGACTAGATGCATTTATTTAAAATGGGACAGTCTTGTTTTTTATGTCCTTCTTTTCTACATAGGTAACAACTATTAACTCCTCCCAAGAAGGCAATGGGGAAAACATTAGGAGAACCACCAAGGTCAAACTAAAGGGATTTCGAGAGGTCGATGCTTGGCTTGAGAGAAATAAGGACCTAGATATCAGTGTGGGGATTGAGCACATTGGAATGATCTATCCTCAAAACTTTGTCGACTGGTTCAAGGGCCTGTGGAATTAGGTTAAGCAAGTACAGTGGGAGATTTCCTACCACTAACCATATAGGGTTGGAGAGGGTGAGAACTTCACTGTGAGAAGCTTCTAGGGACCATGGGATGGCTTTGAATTTGAAAGGGCTGACTTTCCAAAATCATTTATCTACGATAGCCTTTTGGACTTTTCGATCACAAAAAAATCAAATAAACAGGCCTTTCTATATCATTCTGCAATAAGAAAATTGAAACCCTAATTTATGGCACCAAACACGCTGAAACCAATTGTTAAGGAAAGCCCTGGAGGGGTTTCTAGAAATATCAATAGCAGCAAAAAAAATTGTAGTTTCTCTAAGCCTATTCTTCTCTAGTTCTATTGTAGAGAGCATTTGGGGATTAGGCTTGATAACTAGCTTGGGGGTCACCAAAGTCTTACCTCCAGTTCTTGCATTTGCATCTGTGGCTTGGGTGACGGTCGAGATGAAAAGTGACCCCTCCAGTAGCATCCTCTCATCCTGGATGACTTGTTTGAAGGATTTAGGCTTCCCTTGGCTTTTTTGCTCTCCATCTCCTGCACTAGTTTTCTCTGCATCTCCACCTATTTTCAAACCAATATTTGTTGTCATAGGATCAACATTGCTTGCTATTTGGTTTACTGAAGGGGTTAAAGCAGAGTCCTTCCTGCCGACTTCATTCAAGCAAGGGAAGTTAATGTCATCAACTTCCCCGGGAGAGGTGGATGCCATAATGGCTTGCCTAGGCCACACACACGGGAAGTACAGAACTCTTCAATCTTTAATCCTTTAACCCTAGTTGCAGAGCGAAAATTTTGCCATTCTCACTTAAATATTCCAATATTGTCCAATACCTTTAAAACATAGTATTATATTTCTATTTTATTTTTATATACTAATATTAATTTAGAATCTTTATATAAATTTTAGAAACTTATTTTACAAATATATTTTATTTTATTTATTATATATTTTTATTATTTTTATTACAAATAAAAGTTTTCATATAATTAATTGTATATTATTATTTTAGAATTATATTCTAGATTATTTTATGTATTTTTCCAATGATTATATAACATAATATTTTACACATAGTTACTACTACTATATTGGTTTTTTGTAGGTACCTCAAAAAATGCCTTCAAAGATGCATGAAGAGTCTTTCCTAACACAAAATAATGGCATATAAGTTATCTTCATATGATGAAGTTAATGCAGGTTGTTTCTATTGTTCCTACAAGTCAAAGCTGAGTTTGATACACTAGATGCAAGAGTATTCTTAAATCGATTTGAAACAAATGATGGAAATTGGAAAGAAGTGTATCAGATATAGAAGAATGCAAAGTCAAGAAGAGTTCTTGATCTTGATATTATTTTTTTTATTATTTTATGTTTTATATCCTTAATAAAATAAAATATTTTTTTCTTGTAGATTAGATTATTAGATGTTTTACTTTTGAGTAACTTTTTTAAAAATTACAATTTTTATTTAAAAATAATTAGATTATTTGCATTTTTTATTAAGAATAAAATATTTTTAATAATTTAATATATGTATTACAAGTTATATTGATAAAATATTTAAAGTTAAAATAATTTATTACATTATTCATAAATTAAAAAAAAATGACAATCAATATTTTTTTTAAATGTAAAATGAAAGGCACTAAAATGACCAAGCGGTCATAAAAAATTCATATGACAGGCAGGGGTGACCGTCAAATTCCAAGCCTAATACCACATATTGAAGATCTTGAGGATGTCACACACAACGAGGATGGCTCAGTTCATTTGTCATTTCTCTTCCCAAGTCGCAAAGGTGATCATGCATTCCAAAACATGTGCTAGAGTCTCACCTATTTTCTGACCAATGCCCTACTTGAACTTCCTCAACAAGGCATTTCTCTTTTACGGTTTCCAAAGCATGTTGAGCTTTCCATCCATATAGTCATGGCATTGGTGGTATATTTTACAATTAAAAAGAAACCTATATCCATGCAAATCCTTTTTTCTACAATCTTCAATATATCAATGCTTATCTTCAATATCTTCTTTATATCTCGAGGAAGATTCTCCTTGACTTTTTCCAATTCATCCCACCAATGCCACTGGGGTTTTCCAAAAACATGCCAGCCAAGAACTATCATAGACTGCCATAACCCAAAATATCTGGCATCCTAAATCAATGGAACTAAGAGAGAGTGGGTTTTTTAAGCACCAGACAAACTTCATTGCATGCTAATTTCATGGCATGGATGAGGCATCCGTCAAATACAAGATAAAACTGCCACTTTTCTTGGTAGAGGGCAACAGAGACAGTGGAAAAGGAGGATAAGCTTTACTTTTAGTAGAGTAACCAAGGAAAATACCTTCATCACTTCTTGCATCAAACTTGCCTATTGCTTCATCCCTCTTGATGTAGCACTTACTTCCAAAGATTCTGAAGTATTTTACTATGGGAACATTACCAAACCATAGCTCATAAGGTATTTTGTCAGCGCCTGGCCTTAGCTGAATTCTATTGATTGTGTAGACTGTTGTATTGACCGCATCTCTCCAATCGCTCTGAATATGAATGCAATGAGTGAACAAATAATTTTTGTGTACTTAAAGTAAGAATTTTTCCATTAATGCAACTCACGTAAACCAGGCTGTCACTTTAAAATTCAAAACTTGATCTCTGCTTACAATTAGCATGTGCGCTCATGCACAAAGGTTCCAATACACTCCAAAATTTGAAGTTCAAAGGTGTATACTTTGATGATGAGTATACCAGCCACACAAGGGTCTAGAGCTAAATTATCTCCCCCTATGACCCTGAGGGCCATTCATGCAGATGTAGAGGGTGCATCCACTGGGGATGCATCCAATACATTCTCATCAACATTATCCTTCTTTTCATTTGACCAAATCAAGCTCGCATCTTCTGAGGCCTTCACTAATTTGACTTCTGCTTCAGGAGCCAAAACTGGCTCTTTGATCTTTTTAGGGCTTTCCTAACCTTGCGTCCTTGATCTATAAAACTTTGAGATATGTCCAGCCTAGTTACAAGTGTGACAAATCACTGGAGGTCTATTATTCCTTGGTGCATTGACATGAGTCACCATTTTACATGTTCTGGCTGTGTGACCATTGTAGTTACATATCTGACATGTAATGTTCTGAGAACTTCTTAAATGTTTCTGATTCTGATTTCTTTGATCATGCTAAATCCTATTCTTCTTACTAGTCATGCAGTTTATTACTCTATGACCAAATCTATTATATGTATAATAGTAACCATTAAAAGGCTTTACCTCTGTACAATTCCTTGCAATATGTCCATGCTTGTTACATGCAAAATAGGTGCGTTCTCTAGGCTTGCGCACATTCTTAGGAGGACAATCATTGTCTTTTGTTTGTTCTTGAGTCTTCTTAGTATCAGTAGACTCCTTTTGTGTCTCATTTCTTGTTCGCATATTATCAATCTGATTATGTGCTTCATTGTATCCAATACAACTAGTGTCTCCTCTGACTCTTCTTGCATACAACTGATATTCTATCAAATCTGAACTAGTGTGCAATTTGTCAATGTGATTTTTTGCTTCTTTTAATTCAGATTCCAAACTTTCTTTGCAATTCCTCAGATCCAAGATTTCTAAATTGGCTTCCCTTAACTCATCATTGAGTTGAAGGTTCTCCTTGACTTTCTCATTGTAGACATCTTGATTGTTCATTAGTTTGTCATCAAACTCTTCAAGGTGACTCAAAAGAGATGCATTTTCTTCATTCAACTTCTTGACTTTTTCTTCAAGATCATTGTTAGAGTGTCCTTTCAAATCCTTTCTTAGTCTTTTGATAACTAATTGAGCATCACTGACTTTTTCTTTTAGTTCTTCAATTTCTCTTTTTGAATTGTCCAGGTCTTCAAGACAAGCTTCAAGATTCTACTTCGGATGTTTCATTTTTGTCTTTTCCATGATCTCCTCAAGTGGTTAAACTTCTATGCTGAGGACCAGAGCTCTGATACCAATTGTTAGGAATAGTCCTAAGAGATAACTAAGAGGGGGGGGTGAATCAGTTATATACAAGTTTCAATTCTTTATCCAATTAAGTATACTTAAACATAAAGCATAAACACAATCAAACAACACATGAACACAACACCAATATTTTGGTTACGGGAAAACCCAAATAGGTAAAAACTCCGGTGGGACTTGATACCCACTAATATTCTGTACTAGTGTATAATGATCCTTGTTAGAAGATCTTTTACCCTGTTAGGAGTACCTTTACAATATATGAAGTATAGTAGACCTGGTTAAGGGTCAGACCCTGTTAGGAGTCTTTTACAATTGTCCCTGTTAGGGGAGAGGACACACTATCTGAGAGCTCACTGCTCAAAGGGGCGAAGGCTACAACCTTCTGAATAACAGATACACACTATATCTGGATCTTGGTGAACTACGCTTTGACCTATTGTCTGGATCAGTTCCAATCTATAACACACATACTCTTCTTGGTCACATAGAGCTTTTTCTGATGGCTCAACACTTCGCACACTCTGCTTTTCTCTACTTAATCAACCATGAACCACACTCCAACAATCACAAATGACTGCCTATAAATATCTTTTCTCTAAATGATATGATCATGTCAGCCTATTAGAACCAACTTGAAATCATAATAGAGAAACCATAATAAACTCTAACAAAAATTCATCGGCTTTATTATGCACGCAACATATTGTGGGACCTGTCTAAACGAGATAATTGAAGATGCATGCTACACACTGTCGACTCTACCAAAACAACTGGAACTTTCTCTACAAGTTGAATTAACTCATGCGCTCTTAACCAAACATCAATAACTTATCTCTAAGCTTAACTCCAATGGCACATACCATCAAGATAGGCACAACTCAAGAACCAATAAAATCTCTGTCAGCTCTACTGAACAAACACCAGAAACTGCTACTGGCGAATAGCGACTGCATAACTTCACTTGCGTTCATCATCAGACCATGCATGCTGAATTCTCTCACCATGGTTGGTCTTCCAACTTCCTTCTTCAATGCAGATGCGCCACTCCTCATACCACTCTGTATTTACTTGAAAGGTTAGTATACTCGGTACACATATGCAAGTCAACATTCAACTCCTACTTAGATATTAGAACACAGCTTGAAATAATTATAGGAAATATTGCATTATATTTATAATAACAAGAAAAACATATCATTCAAACTACCCTTAGAGTTTGTGACTTTGGCTATACTTGGAATAGGTTCAGATAAGTATGAGTAGTAAAATGTCTTGGAAATGTTTGTCAGAGCATCAACAAAACATAAAGGATCATAACAAAATTGAGTTAATTAGACTCATCAACGCGCACGCACTATGAAAGTCATATATTTAAATAGTGTGCACACCTTAAAGGGTGTGCGCGCTTTGTAAAGCATTTGAATTTACCAATCCTAAGGCTTGGATTTGCCTTGGAGATCCAACCCAAAGGCTTGGACGATTGAAATAGGCCTGAGATGTGTTTTTAGTAGACATACAAAAAAATGACATATTTTTTTGTGTGCTCCTCGTCAAGTTTACTCGTGGCTCAAGAACGTAAAAATCAGACGACGTCATATTGCAGATCTCTCTATTAGCTATCTAAGCATATAATTTATTTTTAATTCTTATTATGTTAAGATTTTCAACTCTAATTTATTTTGTGTGTATGTCTACTTTTTCTAAAAAACCAACATTCAGTATTTTGGGCATAGGTTTTGGCTCGTTCATCGAATTTTGAAACAAGTTACATTTTTAGAAACTAGACTCCATCCTACACACTTTTAAAAAAAAAAATTGATTTTCAATTAGTTTTAAATGATTTCTAGGGGGAGCACACAAAACTTTCATATTTTCAGGATGTGTGCACTTCGTAAATTCATCAAAAAGTATACATTCATCAAAAAATTACCAAAAAAATCTGGGATAAACTAAGTGGTGTTAGCTAACTTCTCACTGGAGCAATTAAAAAAATTCAAAAAAAAAGTTAACATTTTAGGGGGAGCACACCAAACGCTATGTTATATTTTTGGACAAAAAATATGACCACTTTTTGTGCTCCCCCTTTTTGAGGGCTTTAATCTGCACCATTTTCAAAATAAGTTAGTAGTTTAGGAACTAGATTCAGAGTATTACAACTCTTATTTTTGTCACATCTTAAAATTTTGTGTCTAACAATCTTCAATTTCTTGTTGAAGTTCAGATTTGGCTAATTTTAAGAAAAAAGTGGCATCTTATAACCCCTTTTTGGCACCCCATCTTTGTGCACTCACCCACTTTTGGCCACATATTTATAGAGATGTACAGAGAATGGTTATAGGTTGCAAAATTTGCTAAACAGCAAAAAGAACTAGTCAGAATTCGGGATTGTATACACCTTTGCCTGTACCTGATAGACCTTGGGAAGATGTGAGTATGGACTTTCTTCTTGGATTGCCTAGAACTCATAGAGGTAATGATTCTATTTTGGTACTGGTTGACAGATTTTCTAAGATGGGTCATTTCATACCTTGTAAGAAGACATCTGATGCATTGCATGTAGCGGAATTATTCTTCATGAAAGTGGTAAGATTGCATGGTTTGCCTAAGTCTATTGTTTCAAACAGAGATACAAAGTTTACTGGTTATTTTTGGAGAACACTTTGAAAAAAGATGAATACAGAATTGAAGTTTAGTTCTACATTTCACCCTCAGACAGATGGATAGACTGAAGTTGTGAACAGAAGTTTGGGAAACTTGTTGAGATGTTTAGTTGGAGAGAAACCTACTAATTGGGATTTAGTTTTGGCACAAGCAGAGTTTGCATATAATAATTCTGTGAATAGAAGCACTAAGAGGACACCATTTGAGATTGTTACCGAATTTCATCCTAAGGGAACCATAGAGTTGAGAGATTTACCTACCGAGACTAGAAGAAGTGCTGAAGCTGATCATTTTGTAGAATACATAAGAACTTTACATGATGAAGTCAAAAAGAATTTGCAGGACAGTAATCTGAAATATAAATAGAGTGCATACAAGAGAAGCAGACATAAATCTTTTGAAGTTAGAGATGAGTTTATGATTCATCTAAAGAAGAATAGATTTCTAGTTGGTACCTACAACAAGCTAAAAATGAAGAAGTTTGGATTTTGTAAGATTCTGAAAAAATTTGACAGTGAAAATTCTTATAAAGTAGAATTACCAGAGGACATGGATATATCACCTATATTCAACATTTCTGATATATTTGAGTACTTTAAATCAAATGATGAGATAGAAAATGATCTGGATTATCCTAAGAAAAATAGAGATGGCATTGAGAAGATATTGAACAAAAGAGTGAGTAAGAGTACAAGAGGAAAAGACTACATGGAATATCTAGTTCAGTGGAAAGACAAGCCAGTTGAAGATAGTTCATGGATTACACAAGATGAGTTGGATCTTTATGATTCCAGTTAGAATATGAGAAGTGTCTAATGTGGACATCAATTCTTTATTTACCCCAGGTGTCTGATGTAGGAGCATCTTGGGTCTTTGAGCAATCTTGCATCAACCAAAAACATTTCCTAATTTTTGTACCTGTTTTCTGTTATTTTCTTTATAATCTTTGCATTTGTTAGTTTCATAGTGTGTGAATCTTACATGATGTTGAGGACCTATTTGGGAACTTATAAAGATTGGATGGACTATTTCAAAGTTACAGTTGTTTTCCTTGTCGTCGGAGCCGTATTTTACTATCATTTTAGTGCTGATTGCGCATAGTGGCGATGTTGATCCTTAAGAATCAGCCTTTACGCTCTTAAGAACTTTAAGAGGACCTAAAGTAATATCATTCCCAAAGAGCGCAAGTCCTAATTCATTATGAGTAAAAAGTTATGCCCATTTTTCTCGGGGACCTATTTTCTGTCAGTTTTCAAGCAAAACGTGGAGTGTTTCTTCTTGCACGGTTCCGTGTGATGAGTTGGCGCCTTGCAAACTTAGGGGAATGTTATTGGGTCATGTTTGGACCTAAATCCAAAGTTGCATCATGTGGTTATCATTCTAGCATTAGTTTTGGTTTAAATCTTCCAAACTGGACCTATATTATAATTAAATACCTGACTGGCCGACTTGTGGCTTAGCTAGCTATATAAGGAGTCTAGATTGATGTAGTAGGGTAATTAAGAAATAAGGTAGTAAGAAGAGAATTATCAAGATACATCATTAGAGACAAAAAGAGGATGCGAGCTGTGACTCTGAATTCATAATTCTCATTGTATAAGGCCGAAACCTGGAAGGCCTCACAGTTGGGCATGTTGAAAGAAATAATATAAATTTTTTGTTGTTGCTGCTAGTTAATTGTCTCATATCCATTGTGTTTTCACTGATTTCATGTGATATTATATTACTTTTTTTGTATAACTCTGAGCAAGGCTTGTTGTTTGATTCAAGTGGAGTAAATTCTGCTTGATTATGCTTGTATCTACCTTGCTCCTGCATCAAGGTCCTTACTCAGTTCCTCAGCTATTATTCCCCTATTATTAGCATGGTTAAAATGCAATAGTGTGTCCCACTTTTTGGGACAAAGAAAATCAATTTTTTACAAAAAAAAATTAGGGCCTTCGCTCCAAGTGGGTACTTCGGGCAAAGGGCAAGACCCACGTCACGTGAAGTACCCTACATAGGGTACTTCGTGCGAAGACCCCACTTTGAACGAAGTACCCTAGGCAAGGTACTTCGCGCAAAGTGGGGTCTTCAGGCGAAGCCCCTTTTGGCCGGATTTCTTTATAAATTTCTGGCATTCCTTTTTTATTTTCATTTTTTATTGTTTAGATTTCATGGACCCAAGGCTTAGAGCGAACCAATGACTTACAGTACAACATCAGCACCACCCGAGCTTTTTCGACCTCTTCAGATTATTATTAGTATTAGGTACACGCATTTTTCTCATTTTTTATTGTAAATTATATGTTTTATATTTATTTTAGTTAGTTAGTTGTTTCAAATGATTTTTAGTTTGTAAAAATTTTAGAAAATCGTAGTTAAATATTAGAAATATGTTATAAAATGATAGTAGAATGCTAGAAAATGAGAGTAGAATGTTAGAAAATCATAGTAGAACTGTTAGAAAATGTTAGAAAACATTAAAAATCATAGTATAAATGCTAGAATATGTTAGAAAATAATAGAAAATTGTAGTAGTTTGTTAGCAACATTTAAAAAATCTTTACAAAACATTAGAAACTATAGTAGAAATGTTAGAAAATGTTAGAAAACATTAAGATCTTCTAGAAATTATAAAAAATATTTATTTTTAAATTTAGTAAATATTAAGAATCTCTCTCTCAAGTACACGCATTTTTAGTAAAGTTAGTAAATATTAATTAGTTATTTATTTTAAATAATCTTTAGTTTGTAGAAATCTTAAAAAATCATAGGTAAATTTTATAAAACGATCTAGTAGTATGTTAGAATATGTTAGAAAATTATAGTAGTAAGTTTCTAGGACCCTTATTCCTTCCTTAAGACATATTAAGTAGTTGAAGAAATGAAAGAAATCAAGACTAGTGTTCCTATTTTGCCCAATCAAAAGCTTGAAAGTCTACCATGTAAAATCAAAATTGTATTTAAACTAGTGTTCCTATTTTGCACAATCAGAAGCTTTAAAGTCTACCATGTAAAATCAAAATTGTATTTAAACTAGTGTTCCTATTTTGCCCAATCAGAAGCTTGAAAGTCTACCATGTAAAATCAAAATTGTATTTAAACTAGTGTTTCTATTTTGCCCAATCAGAAGCTTGAAAGTCTACCATGTAAAATCAAAATTGTAGTAAAGTCTTTAAATAGGCTCAAGAAAGAAGGAGATGATGAAAAACGTCCCCATTTTGCCCAATTTCTCCACAAATGCTTCAAAGTCAAGCACACAAAATTAGAATGAGAGTGAAATCTTTAAATACGTGAAAAAAAGAAGAACCCCAAGACAAGCGTTCCCATTTGCCCAATTGAGTCAAGTCAACAAATGCTGATATTGATAAAACTTAGTCAAGTTTTTAATATTGAAAAACTATTGAGAACTGGTCAATATACGCACCAGCCAGCCTGAAACATTTGGGCTATATATACTCACCACACGTTATTTCATTTCATTTCATCCTTCTATCTTGTATCGTTCTATCCAAATCGAAAGCCATGGCTACTTCTTCTTCATTCAAATCCAATGTTGTTTTAACTTTTATTCTCTGCATTTTTCTCATCATCACTCTCCAATTTCCCCTGCCAGCGCAAGGTATAATTATGGCCTAAAATAGCTGTGTATTTATATTTTTAATGTCATTCCATCATTCAAAGATTTTAATTGTGTATATGCAGGGAAATTCTTACGACGATTACTTGGGCGAGGAGGGTATAACCGGGAAGAGGAGTCCACTGCTGGCGCGCCATAGAGACTTATTATCTTCTCAGCGTAGTACATAAATAAAATGGATTAAGCACTGCTTATTCATCTGTTGTGATCATTATAATGGGATTGTTTCTTTAATCTGGACAACGATACATAGTTATTTCATAATATAATGAAATTTTAGTGTTAGAATTTTTATTGTCTGGTTATTAGTACTTGTCGTAGGTTAAGCAAGTACTATTCTATCAGTTTATGGATTTCTTTCTTTAATTAATGATTAAAGTTAAGTTGTAAGATTAATCAAGTACTATTGTATCATTTTATGAATTTTTTCCATTAACTAGTGATTAAAGTTAAGTTATAAAATTAACGTTAATTTTATAGATTTCTTCTCATAATTTTAATTAGATTTCTGAAGAGGTTATTTAAGTTTTTAAAAGAATCATATAAATTGATAACAAGAAATACAACATTATAGTTTTAGATTATGATTCTAAATAGTTTAATTTTAATGAAATAGATATAGGTTTAAAAAAATTGTTATCTTTGGAACGATTTTTTTGTTCTGTTCTGTTTTTATTTTGAAAAGCGTAACAAATATTTGTTGGAAAAAAAAGGTCTATCTAGCTTTGTAGAATACATAAGAACTTTACATGATGAAGTCAAAAAGAATTTGCAGGACAGTAATCTGAAATATAAATAGAGAGCATACAAGAGAAGCAGACATAAATCTTTTGAAGTTAGAGATAAGTTTATGATTCATCTAAAGAAGAATATATTTCCAGTTGGTACCTACAACAAGCTGAAAATGAAGGAGTTTGGACTTTGTGAGATTCTGAAGAAATTTGACAGTGAAAATGCTTATAAAGTAGAATTACCAGAGGACATGGATATATCACCTATATTCAACATTTCTGATATATTTGAGTACTTTAAATAAAATGATGAGATAGAAAATGATCTGGATTATCCTAAGAAAAATAGAGGCAGCATTAAGAAGATCTTGTACAAAAGAGCGAGCAAGAGTACAAGAGGAAAAGACTACATGGAATATCTAGTTCAGTGGAAAGACAAGCCAGTTGAAGACAGTTCATGGATTACACAAGCTGAGTTGGATCTTTATGATTCCAGTTAGAATATGAGCAGTGTCTGATGCGGACATCAATTCTTTATTTACCCTAGGTGTCTGATGTAGGAGCATCTTGGGTCTTTCAGCAATCTTGCATCAACCAAAAACATTTCCTGATTTCTGTACCTATTTTCTGTTATTTTCTTTATAATCTTTGCATTTGTTAGTTTCATAGTGTGCGAATCTTACAGGATATTGAGGATCTATTTGGGAACTTATAAAGATTGGATGGACTATTTCAAAGTTACAGCTGTTTTCCTTGTCGTCAGAGCCGTATTTTACTATCATTTTAGTGCTGATTGCGCATAGTGGCGACATTGATCCTTAAGAATCAGCCTTTACGCTCTTAAGAACTTTAGGAGGACCTAAAGTACTATCATTCTCAAAGAGCGCAAGTCCTAATTCATTACGCGTAAAAAGTTATGCCCATTTTGCTCGGGGACCTATTTTTTGTCAATTTTCACGCAAAATGTGGAGTGTTTCTTCTTGCACGGTTCCATGTGATGAGATGAGGCCTTGGGAAGTTAGGGGAATGTTATTGGGTCATGTTTGGACCTAAATCCAAAGGTGCATCATGTGGTTATCATTCTAGCATTAGTTTTGGTTTAAATCTTCCAAACTGGACCTATAATATAATTAAATACCTGACTGGCCAACTTGTGGCTTAGCTAGCTATATAAGAAGTCTAGATTGATGTAGTAGGGCAATTAAGAAATAAGGTAGTAAGAAGAGAATTATCAAGATACATCATTAGAGACAAAAAGAGGATGCGAGCTGTGACTCTGAATTCATAATTCTCATTGTATAAGGCCGAAACCTGGAAGGCCTCACAGTTGGGCATGTTGAAAGAAATAATATAAATTCTTTGTTGTTTCTGCTAGTTAATTGTCTCATATCCATTGTGTTTTCACTGATTTCATGTGATATTATATTACTTTTGTTGTGTAACTTTGAGCAAGGCTTGTTGTTTGATTCAAGTGGAGTAAATTCTGCTTGATTATGCTTGTATCTACCTTGCTCCTGCATCAAGGTCCTTACTCAGTTCCTCAGCTATTATTCCCCTATTATTAGCATGGTTAAAACACAATAGTGTGTCCCACTTTTTGGGACAAAGAAAATCAATTTTTTACAAAAAAAAATTAGGGCCTTCGCTCCAAGTGGGTACTTCAGGCAAAGGGCAAGACCCACTTCACGTGAAGTACCCTACGTAGGGTACTTCGTGCGAAGACCCCACTTCGAACGAAGTACCCTACGCAAGGTACTTTGCGCATAGTGGGGTCTTCAGGCGAAGCCCCTTTTGGCCGGATTTCTTTATAAATTTCTAGCATTCCTTTTTTATTTTCATTTTTTATTGTTTAGATTTCGTGGACCCAAGGCTTAGAGCGAACCAATGACTTACAGTACAACATCAGCACCACCCGAGCTTTTTCGACCTCTTCAGATTATTAGTAGTATCAGGTACATGCGTTTTTCTCATTTTTTATTGTAAATTATATGTTTTATATTTATTTTAGTTAGTTAGTTGTTTCAAATGATTTTTAGTTTGTAAAAATTTTAGAAAATCGTAGTTAAATATTAGAATATGTTGTAAAATGATAGTAGAATGCTAGAAAATGAGAGTAGAATGTTAGAAAATCATAGTAGAACTGTTAGAAAATGTTAGAAAATATTAAAAATCATAGTATAAATGCTAAAATATGTTAGAAAATAATAGAAAATTGTAGTAGTTTGTTAGCAACTGTTAGAAAATATTTACAAAACATTAGAAACTATAGTAGAAATGTTAGAAAATGTTAGAAAACATTAAGATCTTCTAGAAATTATTAAAAATATTTATTTTTAAATTTAGTAAATATTAAGAATCTCTCTCTCAAGTACACGCATTTTTAGTAAAGTTAGTAAATATTAATTAGTTATTTATATTAAATAATCTTTAGTTTGTAGAAATCTTAAAAAATCATAAGTAAATTTTATAAAACGATCTAGTAATATGTTAGAATATGTTAGAAAATTATAGTAGTAAGTTTCTAGGACCCTTATTCCTTCCTTAAGACATATTAAGTAGTTGAAGAAATGAAAGAGATCAAGACTATTTTGCCCAATCAAAAGCTTGAAAGTCTACCATGTAAAATCAAATTTGTATTTAAACTAGTGTTCCTATTTTGCCCAATCAGAAGCTTGAAAGTCTACCATGTAAAATCAAAAATTGTATTTAAACTAGTGTTCCTATTTTGCACAATCAGAAGCTTGAAAGTCCACCATGTAAAATCAAAATTGTATTTAAACTAGTGTTCCTATTTTGCCCAATCAGAAGCTTGAAAGTCTACCATGTAAAATCAAAATTGTATTTAAACTAGTGTTCCTATTTTGCCCAATCAGAAGCTTGAAAGTCTACCATGTAAAATCAAAATTGTATTTAAACTAGTGTTCCTATTTTGCGCAATCAGAAACTTGAAAGTCTACCATGTAAAATCAAAATTGTAGTAAAGTCTTTAAATAGGCTAAAGAAAGAAGGAGATGAAGACAAACGTTCCCATTTTGCCCAATTTCTCCACAAATGCTTCAAAGTCAAGCACACAAAATTAGAATGAGAGTGAAATCTTTAAATAAGTGAAAAAAAGAAGAACACCAAGACTAGCGTTCCCATTTGCCCAATTGAGTCAAGTCAACAAATGCTGATATTGATAAAACTTAGTCAAGTTTTTAATATTGAAAAACTATTGAGAACTGGTCAATATACGCACCAGCCAGCCTGAAACATTTGGGCTATATATACTCACCACACGTTATTTCATTTCATTTCATCCTTCTATCTTGTATCGTTCTATCCAAATCGAAAGCCATGGCTACTTCTTCTTCATTCAAATCCAACGTTGTTTTAACTTTTATTCTCTGCATTTTTCTCATCATCACTCTCCAATTTCCCCTGCCAGCGCAAGGTATAATTATGGTCTAAAATAGCTGTGTATTTATATTTTTAATGTCATTCCATCATTCAAAGATTTTAATTGTGTGTATGCAGGGAAATTCTTACGAGGATTACTTGGGCGAGGAGGGTATAACCGGGAAGAGGAGTCCACTGCTGGCGCGCCATAGAGACTTATTATCTTCTCAGCGTAGTACATAAATAAAATGGATTAAGCACTGCTTATTCATCTGTTGTGATCATTATAATGGGATTGTTTCTTTAATCTGGACAACGATACATAGTTATTTCATAATATAATGAAATTTTAGTGTTAGAATTTTTATTGTCTGGTTATTAGTACTTGTCGTAGGTTAAGCAAGTACTATTGTATCAGTTTATGGATTTCTTTTCTTAATTAGTGATTAAAGTTAAGTTGTAAGATTAATCAAGTACTATTGTATCATTTTATGGATTTTTTCCATTAACTAGTGATTAAAGTTAAGTTATAAAATTAAGGTTAATTTTATAGATTTCTTCTCATAATTTTAATTAGATTTTTGAAGAGGTTATAAAATTAAGTTTTTAAAAGAATCATATAAATTGATAACAAGAAATACAACATTATAGTTTTAGATTATGATTCTAAATAGTTTAATTTGAATGAAATAGATATAGGTTTAAAAAAATTGTTATCTTTGGAATGATTTTTTTGTTCTGTTTTGTTTTTATTTTGAAAAGCGTAACAAATATTTGTTGGAAAAAAAAGGTCTATCTAGCTTTGTAGAATACATAAGAACTTTACATGATGAAGTCAAAAAGAATTTGCAGGACAGTAATCTGAAATATAAATAGAGAGCATACAAGAGAAGCAGACATAAATCTTTTGAAGTTAGAGATGAGTTTATGATTCATCTAAAGAAGAATATATTTCCAGTTGGTACCTACAACAAGCTGAAAATGAAGCAGTTTGGACTTTGTAAGATTCTGAAGAAATTTGACAGTGAAAATGCTTATAAAGTAGAATTACCAGAGGACATGGATATATCACCTATATTCAACATTTCTGATATATTTGAGTACTTTAAATCAAATGATGAGATAGAAAATGATCTGGATTATCCTAAGAAAAATAGAGGCAGCATTGAGAAGATCTTGAACAAAAGAGCGAGCAAGAGTACAAGAGGAAAAGACTACATGGAATATCTAGTTCAGTGGAAAGACAAGCCAGTTGAAGACAGTTCATGGATTACACAAGCTGAGTTGGATCTTTATGATTCCAGTTAGAATATGAGCAGTGTCTGATGCGGACATCAATTCTTTATTTACCCCAGGTGTCTGATGTAGGAGCATCTTGGGTCTTTGAGCAATCTTGCATCAACCAAAAATATTTCCTGATTTCTGTACCTATTTTCTGTTATTTTCTTTATAATCTTTACATTTGTTAGTTTCATAGTGTGCGAATCTTACATGATGTTGAGGATCTATTTGGGAACTTATAAAGATTGGATGGACTATTTCAAAGTTACAGCTGTTTTCCTTGTCGTCAGAGCCATATTTTACTATCATTTTAGTGCTGATTGCACATAGTGGCGACATTGATCCTTAAGAATCAGCCTTTACGCTCTTAAGAACTTTAAGAGGACCTAAAGTACTATCATTCCCAAAGAGCACAAGTCCTAATTAATTACGTGTAAAAAGTTATGCCCATTTTGCTCGGGGACCTATTTTCTGTCAGTTTTCACGCAAAATGTGGAGTGTTTCTTCTTGCACGGTTCCGTGTGATGAGATGGGGCCTTGCGAAGTTAGGGGAATGTTATTGGGTCATGTTTGGACCTAAATCCAAAGGTGCATCATGTGGTTATCATTCTAGCATTAGTTTTGGTTTAAATCTTTCAAACTGGACCTATAATATAATTAAATACCTGACTGGCCAACTTGTGACTTAGCTAGCTATATAAGAAGTCTAGATTGATGTAGTAGGGCAATTAAGAAATAAGGTAGTAAGAAGATAATTATCAAGATACATCATTAAAAACAAAAAGAGGATGCGAGCTGTGACTTTGAATTCATAATTCTCATTGTATAAGGCCGAAATCTGGAAGGCCTCACAGTTGGGCATGTTGAAAGAAATAATATAAATTCTTTGTTGTTGCTGCTAGTTAATTGTCTCATATCCATTGTGTTTTCACTGATTTCATGTGATATTATATTACTTTTGTTGTGTAACTTTGAGCAAGGCTTGTTGTTTGATTCAAGTGGAGTCAATTCTGCTTGATTATGCTTGTATCTACCTTGCTCCTGCATCAAGGTCCTTACTCAGTTCCTCAGCTATTATTCCCCTATTATTAGCATGGTTAAAACACAATAGTGTGTCCCACTTTTTGGGACAAAGAAAATCAATTTTCTACAAAATAAAATTAGGGCCTTCGCTCCAAGTGGGTACTTCAGGCAAAGGGCAAGACCCACTTCACGTGAAGTACCCTACGTAGGGTACTTCGTGCGAAGACCCCACTTCGAACGAAGTACCCTACGCAAGGTACTTCGCACAAAGTGGGGTCTTCAGGCGAAGCCCCTTTTGTCTGGATTTCTTTATAAATTTCTGGCATTCCTTTTTTATTTTCATTTTTTATTGTTTAGATTTCGTGGACCCAAGGCTTAGAGCGAACCAATGACTTACAGTACAACATCAGCACCACCCGAGCTTTTTCGACCTCTTCAGATTATTAGTAGTATCAGGTACATGCATTTTTCTCATTTTTTATTGTAAATTATATGTTTTATATATATTTTAGTTAGTTAGTTGTTTCAAATAATTTTTAGTTTGTAAAAATTTTAGAAAATCGTAGTTAAATATTAGAATATGTTATAAAATGATAGTAGAATGCTAGAAAATGAGAGTAGAATGTTAGAAAATCATAGTAGAACTGTTAGAAAATGTTAGAAAACATTAAAAATCATAGTATAAATGCTAGAATATGTTAGAAAATAATAAAAAATTGTATTAGTTTGTTAGCAACTGTTAGAAAATATTTACAAAACATTAGAAACTATAGTAGAAATGTTAGAAAATGTTAGAAAACATTAAGATCTTCTAGAAATTATTAAAAATATTTATTTTTAAATTTAGTAAATATTAAGAATCTCTCTCTCAAGTACACGCATTTTTAGTAAAGTTAGTAAATATTAATTAGTTATTTATTTTAAATAATCTTTAGTTTGTAGAAATCTTAAAAAATCATAAGTAAATTTTATAAAACGATCTAGTAGTATGTTAGAATATGTTAGAAAATTATAGTAGTAAGTTTCTAGGACCCTTATTCCTTCCTTAAGACATATTAAGTAGTTGAAGAAATGAAAGAGATCAAGACTAGTGTTCCTATTTTGCCCAATCAAAAGCTTGAAAGTCTACCATGTAAAATCAAATTTGTATTTAAACTAGTGTTCCTATTTTGCCCAATCAGAAGCTTGAAAGTCTACCATGTAAAATCAAAAATTGTATTTAAACTAGTGTTCCTATTTTGCACAATCAGAAGCTTGAAAGTCTACCATGTAAAATCAAAATTGTATTTAAACTAGTGTTCCTATTTTGCCCAATCAAAAGCTTGAAAGTCTACCATGTAAAATCAAAATTGTATTTAAACTAGTGTTCCTATTTTGCCCAATCAGAAGCTTGAAAGTCTACCATGTAAAATCAAAATTGTATTTAAACTAGTGTTCCTATTTTGCGCAATCAGAAACTTGAAAGTCTACCATGTAAAATCAAAATTGTAGTAGAGTCTTTAAATAGGCTAAAGAAAGAAGGAGATGAAGACAAACGTTCCCATTTTGCCCAATTTCTCCACAAATGCTTCAAAGTCAAGCACACAAATTAGAATGAGAGTGAAATCTTTAAATAAGTGAAAAAAAGAAGAACACCAAGACAAGCGTTCCCATTTGCCCAATTGAGTCAAGTCAACAAATGCTGATATTGATAAAACTTAGTCAAGTTTTTAATATTGAAAAACTATTGAGAACTGGTCAATATACGCACCAGCCAGCCTGAAACATTTGGGCTATATATACTCACCACACGTTATTTCATTTCATTTCATCCTTCTATCTTGTATCGTTCTATCCAAATCGAAAGCCATGGCTACTTCTTCTTCATTCAAATCCAACGTTGTTTTAACTTTTATTCTCTGCATTTTTCTCATCATCACTCTCCAATTTCCCCTGCCAGCGCAAGGTATAATTATGGTCTAAAATAGCTGTGTATTTATATTTTTAATGTCATTCCATCATTCAAAGATTTTAATTGTGTATATGCAGGGAAATTCTTACGAGGATTACTTGGGCGAGGAGGGTATAACCGGGAAGAGGAATCCACTGCTGGCACGCCATAGAGACTTATTATCTTCTCAGCGTAGTACATAAATAACATGGATAAAGCACTGCTTATTCATCTGTTGTGATCATTATAATGGGATTGTTTCTTTAATCTGGACAACGATACATAGTTATTTCATAATATAATGAAATTTTAGTGTTAGAATTTTTATTGTCTGGTTATTAGTATTTGTCGTAGGTTAAGCAAGTACTATTGTATCAGTTTATGGATTTCTTCTATTAATTAGTGATTAAAGTTAAGTTGTAAGATTAATCAAGTACTATTGTATCATTTTATGAATTTTTTCCATTAACTAGTGATTAAAGTTAAGTTATAAAATTAAGTTTAATTTTATAGATTTCTTCTCATAATTTTAATTAGATTTCTGAAGAGGTTATAAAATTAAGTTTTTAAAAGAATCATATAAATTGATAACAAGAAATACAACATTATAGTTTTAGATTATGATTCTAAATAGTTTAATTTGAATGAAATAGTTATAGGTTTAAAAAAATTGTTATCTTTGGAACGATTTTTTTGTTCTGTTTTGTTTTTATTTTGAAAAGCGTAACAAATATTTGTTGGAAAAAAAAGGTCTATCTAGCTTTCTACTCTTCTGATTTTTACTATTGTGATGATGAATCACATCTACTATCCTAAAGATGGATCATAGAATGTGAAAAGAAAGGGTGATATACTAAAGAAATCTTACATAATTAGATGTAAAAAATTCTTGAATTAGAAGTTTAATTTCCTTACTTTATCTATTTTATAGTTTTACAAAATTATGTTAAAATTAAATTAATAAATAACATAAAAATTATGATGATAAAATCATCTTTTACTTTTTCATGTTTTAATTTTATTTCCCTCGCTTTTAAATCTTTGAAAGTATTTAGTATCTACATCCTATCTATGTTAAAATGAATTGATTTATATTTATATAATTCCTTTACTTTTGTAGGTTGTAAAGAGGAATGACTTCTAACTACTTAAATTTTTTGTTTTACAAATTTTAAGTTTTTAAGGAATTTTGATTAGATTATTGAATATATGTTTTTCTTATGATTATTGAATTTTATAAATGACAAAATGAATGTGATTAAATGTATGTAGAAAAATAATATACATGTCATATTAGATAGATATATTAGAAAACTTATTTTATTCTAATATGTTTAGATATTTATTTGGAATCACGATATATTTTATGATTTCTTAAATAAATAAATAAAATATTTGTTACAAAAATTGTTATTTTTTTCAAGTCGTGATAATTCATTTTCAAATATAAAATTAACATGGTGTATTTTTACTATTAGACGATTGGTTTTCTAAATGAGTCTACCAAGAATCAAGTCTCGCTGAGTGCAAAAACTCTGACATGTAAGAACAAGTGCCATGTAGTGGCAAAGTACTTGCCTTAATAATAATAATAATAATAATAATAATAATAATAATAATAATTAAATTCTTCCAAATTATATTATGGCTATTTCATACAAATATAATTAGATTGATTAATTGATTAGGAGTTTGATATTAAGTTAATAATGATAAGTTAAAGATAAACAAATATCCATTGTTGTAGTTACTAAGTACAAGTACAAGTATAATTGGTATTAATCACAATGTAATTAATATTATAGCTATCTGATATAATAGGTGAAGTCTTATATTAATTTAGAACTATAAATATATAATAATTATAAATATTTTACTCTTTTATTTAATCAAAATAAATTGCATCATTTAATTAACTAGGAACAATTTTAATAATATTTTATATAGTTCATAAAACTTATGTCAAATCATATTATTTAGTATTTTAAAATATAGCTTATAATTATTTATTATAAATAATAGATATTAGTATCACTAATTCATACATAAGTTAATTAATATAAAATATATAATGAAAAACTTAAGTTTATTAATATTTAGATTATAATTATAATTTATGTTAAATATAATCTAAATATATAACATCTAATTATAATACATATAACAAATTTTATTATTCAATTTAATATACATTAGTTAATAAATAATCTATATCCAAAACTATGCATTTATATTATAACATATTTTTAAAAATAAATATGAATTATTTTAAGGGCATGGTAAAGTATTTGCCCCTATAATATTACCTCGAAAATTGTAATGCTTCCACAAAATCTATGTATAAGAGCCTAAATTTTTAAGTCAATAGAAGAGCTTGAAATTAATTTTGTTGAATTATAAACATAAAAAATGTGCATGTATACTATACAAATTATTAATTTTATAACAAATTTGATAAAAATAATAATTTTAATTCATAGAAATGTGATTTTTTAATCACTAGTTAATGGAAGAAATCCAAAAATGAATGCAATAGTACTTGCCTAACCTATTGGCAAGTACTAATAAGCCCCAAATCATGTACCTAATTTAGTATGGGGATTTTAATGTGAAATAAGTTTTTTAAAAAAATTGTCAAGCCCACACATTATGTTGGTGCTTCATTTGTATATTAGAAATGTGACCATTGATATGGCTCACCAAATAAATGTGTGCTCTATATTTTGGTATATTTCCTGCCAATATATAGGTGGCATATCCATAAGGCTCGAAGGAAAAAATGGATTGTGTATTCCCTTCCACCAACTAGTGATTTGTTGATTAGGATACGGAGGGAAGCGATCTTCTCTATATTGTGGCTTGCATACCATTTCTAACTTGAGAACTTTTTTTTTTCTTGAGCTATTAGTCTTGATGCATTAAACTTTCTCATTATATCTTTGAAATGGTTGAACCTATACGTTAGTATCAGACATTAAGCTATGTTGCACATGTTTTATTGTAGACTATATATTGATAAATTAATTTATTAGATTTCTACTACCAATTTCTAAATTATTTTCATGGGTGCAAAATCTGCTGATGGTTGCTTAAATTTCTAAAATTGATTATAAAATTATGAGTTAGAAAACTTATATTAAAGTGTATAGGAAAAATTATTCCAGTTTATAATTGTTTAGTTTTTAATATTTATATTTAACAACATTTTACCTTTATTGATTAATCATATGTTTGATTTAGCAATTATGTTGGTGTGCTTTCAATGGAAATGGTCCTTATTTTTCTAATGTTATTTAATTCATGGTGATTTTCAAAAAAAAAAAAAGTGCACCCACCAATCACCTTGTATGAAATACTTAAATGTTGTATGTCTAAGGATATTCAAAGATAAGAAAAGGGAAGCAGCAAAATGGACTCCACTCCCCAGCCAAATATAAATTGAATTTTGACAGAGTTTTTAAAGGCAATCCTTGGTCCTTTTGGGATTGGTGTTGTAATCAAAAACTTTTAAGGAGACAAAAATAATAACAGTTTGTAGAAAAGTGTAAAAGTGTAAGATGGAACAAACTATAAGACAGAGTTGGAAGCCTTCGATTACGATCTTGAAATAAATGAATGAATGATTTTAAAGACGTCCACGAGACTCTAAAATTAAAAATTCAAAAATTGTTCATTGAAGATGATTCAACGATGGTATATAAATATCATGACACCTGAATTATCTTCTTACAAACAATTCTTCAAAAAATACAAAAGTTAAACTCCTTAAATATCTCTTATTGCCATAGGGAGGCTAACCCTATGATTGATTGACTAGCTAATCAAGCATTATTGAATTATGATTGATTGACTAGCTAATCAAGCATTATTGAATAATTTTAATTATAGGGAAATATCAATGTTTTAAAATTCTTTCAAAGATATTAGTTTGATCTTCTTGATTTTTAATGTGCCTTCTCTATTGCTTCTGATATCCTGATTTCTTCTACTCTTTGCAAATCTCTACAACCTTGAACAAACAAATAGATTAGTGTTGTTGGCATTATAATAAATTGTAGCTTCTCACAAGACATGGAAACTCTTGCTAACAAAATCTGGAAACTCTTCCAGAGTGGTGTCACGAATCTACAATTATTTCAAAATAAATGGTAAGGTACATTTATTTCAAACTTTCCGGTATACTAAAAGAGTTACGAAACTACCATGACATAATCCATCCAAATCTAGTGTTGAGAACATGTGTCTCAACCTTGCAGTCTTTTTCTAGAAAATTCTAGAATTTGTTTGAGATAGTTTTCCACATGTTTATACATTGGAAAATGGTTAGTGAGTTGTTAAAAATGAGTCTTGTCCATAGTAGAATATAGGTGGGCCATTTTTAGAGCCTTAATGACTCATTTTGTAATTTTTATGGGGGTCTAAACTAGAGGACAAAATTATGGACGGGAATACTATTTTAACCTGGTTGTTTTTCCATCTTGGAAATGTAAATGTCAAAAATGGGCACCATGTGGCATGGTGGTTAAGCCCATGGTTTTGTAAAACCACAAATGGTTTCCAGGTTGTAAAATCACTATAAAAGGAGGGCTTGGGGAGGAGTTTGAGATCATTGAGGTTTTGCAAGACTGGATGCTGGAAGGAGTCTCTCTGAGTTCGAGTTGTGGTGATGCGCTCCTGTAAGAACTTGCATTGCAAGTGTATTGTAATCATTTTGATTTGATAATACATTGTGCTAGTTTTGGAGGGTGGGGTTTTTCTCCCGAAAGGGTTTCCCCACGATAATCACTGTGTTATGTGTTCATTGTTATTTTGTTTATGCTTTGTTATGCATTTCTTGAGATCTTTGCAATGTTTAAGTTGAAATTTGCATAACCGTCCTCTCAAGATTAGCGTAGGAAGCGTTTCCGCACACCTTTGCTTCCTTACAAGTGGTATCAGAGCCTGGCCAGTTTTGGTTCTATTTGTTGGGTACAGGGTTTTTTGAACTAATCAAGATTTGAGTGGGAGCTTGTGCAGAGTATTTCATTTCTGTGTTGCAGGATTGAAAAGATGGCAAGCATTTCAGGGAGGATCGATGTAGAGAAGTTTTCTGGCACAAACTTTGAGATGTGGAAGCTGAAGATGGAAGATCTATTGATTGATCAGGATCTATGGGATGCGATTGATGAGAATAAGCATAGGCCCGCAGATTCGACTTTAGCCGCACAGTATGATGTGACTGATAGAAAAGCTAAAGGTCTCATCAGATTGTGTCTTGCAGACTCTATTCTGATAAATGTCCATGAAGAATCTACTGCAAAGAAGCTTTGGAAGAAGTTAAGTGAGATCTACCAAGCGAAATCACTTGTGAACAAGATCTTCTTAAGGAAGAAATTGTATTCTTTGAGAATGGAAGAAGGTGGATGAATTTCTGAGCATCTGGAAAGCTTTAATATGTTGGTGACTCAGTTAACCTCTGTTGGGGTGCCAATGGATGAAGAAGAAAGATGCCAAATCTTGCTATGTTCGTTGCCAGACTCATGGGACAGCCTTGTTATGGCCATAGGGAGCACTTCAGTTGTCTTAAAGATGGAGGATGTGGTTGGTTCTCTACTTTCTGAAGAGATGAGAAGGAAGGTCTCTCTGAATGCCAAAGAGGCTTTGAGTGTTCGAGGAAGACCAAAAGAAAGAGGCAAGAATGAAAAGCAGCATGGCCATTCTAAGTCCAAGAATAAGGGGAGATCAAAATCTCCTGCGAAGTCCAAGGCAATCTGCTAGAACTGTGGCAAACCCGGACACTTCCGAAAGGACTGCAAAGAGGAGAAGAAAAAGAAGAAGAAGAAGCAAGATTCTGATTCTGAGTCCGAGAAGGAAGATGGAGATGCTTTCATCGCAGCCTTGGCCACTCATGCAGGTGACAATGCATGGTTAATAGACTCAGGTGCATCTTTCCACATGACTCCTAATAGAAACTGGTTTAGTAAGTATGAAAATTTTGATGGTGGTAAGGTATATTTGGGTGATAACTCAGTACTTGATATTGTTGGTTGTGGAAGTATTCGTGTGAAATTTTCTGATGGTAGAATTAGAAGATTTGATGGTGTCTTGCATATCCCGGGACTAGCAAGGAATTTGTTATCTATTAGCAAGCTAATAGATGCGGGTGTGCATGTACAGTTTTCTGAAGCAGGTGTGAAAATGGTAAGAGGTGCTATGGTGATAGCAAGAGGAAGCAGATTGGGTACACTGTACCAGCTTGATGCATGCACAGTTGAGTGCAATAGTACTTCTGATAAGATTGTGAAAAAGACTACTCAGTTGGAAAAGGAGAGGGTTTCTCTTTCAACAAATGGTCGTAGGTTTTGGGTACCCAAGGGTGCTCTATCTACCGAATCAAAGTTGCCTGCAGAGAAGACCATGTTATGGCACCAAAGACTCGGCCACATAGGTGAGAAGGGTCTACGGACCTTGAAAAATAAGAACCTTGTTGATGGGTTGAATGATTGCAATCTTGAGTTTGATTTTTGTGAGCATTGTATCTATGGTAAACAAAACCGCATTCAGTTTTACTCGAGTTCTCATAAGTCCTCATGTATTTTGGATCTGATCCATTCGGATGTATTTGGTCCAGTTGATGTTCCTTCTATTGGTAGATCAGTTTATTATGTTTCTTTCATTGATGATTTCAGTAGAAGAACATGGGTTTATTTTCTTAGGAGTAAAGCTGAAGTTTTCAGTCGTTTCAAAGAATTTAAAGCAATGGTTGAGTTGTAGATTGGAAAGAAAATAAAATGTTTGAGAACTGATAATGGTGGTGAATTTTGCTCTAATGATTTTGACACATTTTGTAAAGATTGTGGTATTAAAAGAGAAAAGACAACTCCGTATTCTCCACAACAGAATGGAGTTGCAGAAAGAATGAACAGGACCTTGATGGAGAAGGCTAGGAGTATGCTGAGTGGAGCTGAACTAGAACAAAAGTTCTGGGCTGAAGCTGTAGCCACTGCCTACTACCTGATAAATAGGTCTCCTACATCAGCTCTTGTTGATAAGACGCCAATGGAAGCGTGGTCGGGCCACAAGCCTTCACTTAGACATCTGAGAGTGTTCGGTTGCGAAGCATATGCTCATGTGCCAAAGGAGAAGTGGACTAAATTGGACAACAAAGCTGTTAAATGTATTTTCATCGGATACAGTTATGGTGTGAAAGGATACAAGCTTTGGAATCCTGTTGAACAAAAGGTATTTTATTCAAGAAGTGTTATTTTTAGAGAAACTAAGCCTTCTTCTGTTATAGTGCAGCCAGAACAAATAGAACAAAAGAAAGATGTGATTCAACTACCTACTACACCGGAGAAAGTTGAATCGAGGCCCTTAGAAAGACAAGAAGTCGAGGAGAGCTCTATGAGTTCTAAATCATCAGAGGAAGAAGAGGTACCTGAAGCTGAACCTGAAGCTGAACCTGCTCGAAGGTCTACTAGACAAAGAAAACCACCTGAGAGGTATGGGTATTCTCTTGATGATTGGAGATGCATATTTGCATTGAATGCTAACATTGATGAACCGAGATCTGTAGAAGAGGCTCCTGGTATGAATGATTCAGAGTCCTAGAAAATAGCCATGGATGAAGAAATGGCAGCTCTTAAGAGGAATAAAACATGGGACCTTGTACCATTGCCTGAAGGACGAAAGCCTGTTGGTTGTAAATGGGTGTTCAAGAAGAAGATAGGTTCAGATGGAAGTATTGAGAAGTATAAAGCACGTTTGGTTGCAAAAGGTTACTCCCAGGTTGAGGGAGTAGATTATGGTGAGATTTTTTCTCCAGTAGACAAAATGACATCCATTAGATTTTTGCTTTCTATTGCAGCAGCCTATGATCTAGAGATCGAGCAAATGGATGTGAAAACTGCTTTCCTTCATGGAGATTTGGAGGAAGAAATTTACATGACACAGCCAGAGCACTATGTGGTGAAAGGTAAAAGTCATTTGGTCTGTAAGTTGAAGAAATCCTTGTATGGCTTAAAACAGAGTCCTAGGATGTGGTACCAGAAGTTTGATACATATGTGTTGAGTTTGGGATTTGTGCGATCTAAATCTGATCACTGTATATATTTTAAATCTGATGGTGATCATTTCTTGGTTATTGCCTTGTATGTCGATGACATGTTGTTTATTGGCAAAGGAAAAGGTTTGATTGCAGAGTTAAAATCTCATCTCTCGATAAAGTTTGAAATGAAAGATCTTGGTGCAGCTAGGCACATTCTAGGAATGGAGATTGTAAGAGATAGACAAAACAGAAAGCTTTGGTTAGGCCAGAGCAAGTATGTTGGTACTATTTTGAAAAGATTCAATATGCAGGATTCAAGACCATTGAGTGTTCCTGTTACAATGGGAACAAAGCTTTCTAGTTCACAGTGTCCTTCATCCCCATTGGAGATGGAAGAGATGAGTCGAGTACCATATCAGAGTGCTGTTGGAAGTTTGATGTATGCTATGGTCTGTACAAGACCAGACATTGCCCAAGCAGTGGGAGTTCTTTCCCGTTATATGTCTAATCCAGGAAGAGTACATTGGGATGCAGTAAAAAGAGTTTTCAGATATTTGAGGGGTACTTCAAAGTACTCGATATGTTTTCATGGAACAGGAAATGAGCATTCCTTAGATATTCAAAGCTATGTGGATTCAGACTGGGCCGGTGATGTTGATAGAAGAAGATCCACCAGTGCATATGTGTTTACATTATTTGGTGGTGCAATTAGTTGGATGAGAAAGCGACAGGCTGTGGTCGCTTTGTCCACTACTGAGGCAGAGTATATGGCAGCTACTCATGCCTGTAAGGAAGCCATCTAGCTAAAGAGATTGTGTTCAGATATAGAGTTCAAACAGGGTGTAGTGACAATTTATAGTGACAGTCAGAGTGCAATCTGCCTAGCGAAGAACCCTACTTTTCATGCTAGGACCAAGCACATTGATGTACAATATCATTTTGTGAGAGATATGGTTGAGGATGGCAAGGTGAAGCTGGAAAAGGTAGAGACTTTGGTGAATGTTGCTGATGCATTAACTAAGCCTGTGAGCACAGAGAAGTTCAGATGGTGTTCAGAGTCTATGGGCCTCTCGGCCCCTAGCAATTAAGTCCATGATATTTTGGATCCCCTGACTCTTGCAAGGTGTTCGACAAGTGGGAGAATGTTGAGAACATGTGTCTCAACCTTGCAGTCTTTTTCTAGAAAATTCTAGAATTTGTTTGAGATAGTTTTCCACATGTTTATACATTGGAAAATGGTTAGTGAGTTGTTAAAAATGAGTCTTGTCCATAGTAGAATATAGGTGGGCCATTTTTAGAGCCTTAATGACTCATTTTGTAATTTTTATGGGGGTCTAAACTAGAGGACAAAATTATGGACGGGAATACTATTTTAACCTGGTTGTTTTTCCATCTTAGAAATGTAAATGTCAAAAATGGGCACCATGTGGCATGGTGGTTAAGCCCATGGTTTTGTAAAACCACAAATGGTTTCCAGGTTGTAAAATCACTATAAAAGGAGGGCTTGGGGAGGAGTTTGAGATCATTGAGGTTTTGCAAGACTGGATGCTAGAAGGAGTCTCTCTGAGTTCGAGTTGTGGTGATGCGCTCCTTTAAGAACTTGCATTGCAAGTGTATTGTAATCATTTTGATTTGATAATACATTGTGCTAGTTTTGGAGGGTGGGGTTTTTCTCCCGAAAGGGTTTCCCCACGATAATCACTGTGTTATGTGTTCATTGTTATTTTGTTTATGCTTTGTTATGCATTTCTTGAGATCTTTGCAATGTTTAAGTTGAAATTTGCATAACCGTCCTCTCAAGATTAGCGTAGGAAGCGTTTCTGCACACCTTTGCTTCCTTACATCTAGTATACTATTAATGAAGACTTAATTTATGATGAAGAGGAACAAAGTACCTGCACATAGCTCTGCCACAATTTTTGGAGACGCCCATTGCTGATTTTTAAACACTGCAAGTATTGGAGAGGAATCCATGAAGGAATGCTTGAATTTATATATGAGTTTTCAAGTTTAGACCCCTTAAGGTAGTCCAGTTGAAGCCATAGCAGAGAAGTCTCATAACCATTCTCCTAAAAAGCATGTTATTCTACAACCCAATAAAATGTCCAAAATTGAATGATAACACCTGCCTTTATTTTGAGATAGGATGTTCAGGAATCCCTTTAAACTCTGCATTCACGGAGTGGAGCTTACATTTGTGTAGTAGTAGGAATATAACAATTCAAATATTAAAAAGAAATGAAAATATGGCGTAAGGGAAAGCATACCACACACGCCTGGAATTTGATGGCCTTTATATCGCATTTAAATATATTAATAAACCTTAAAAATCTGTAATGGGTAATATAATATTTTATTTAATAATATAAATATATTATTACATCGAGTTACAGTGGCATCAAACTCCATATAGGAAGTCATAAAAAAAAACGGTATAAGAAAAAAGAAACTCTTTAAAATTTCCTCTTCTACCATTAAAGATTAAGCGAAACAAATGAAAAAGATTTTAGGGAGAGAAAATGTTTCGTCCAGATGAAATACTTGTGATCTATGAGGCTTAGGCCGAGAGCTGCCTTCAACACTGAATCTTGCAGTGTCTGCAGCTGCTGATTCTGAAGAAACTTCATCCGACAATTGTTTTTGACTTGTCCAGTTCAGTCATAATAAATATGTAAGTGTGGTATATTTTTTTATTTGTTTTCCCACAAAGCTGATAAAAAATATTTTTGCTGTGCATGGAACATAGATTGTTAATAGTTCAGGCGGAATTATAATCCAGATCATTTTCTTCTTTTGATCAAAGGGTAACTTAGTTTTATTATCTTTATCAAAATAAATTGTTTTTGTTTTTTTGATCAATGAAGGGCTGAAGCTGAGATTTTTATATATATAAATACAAACATAAAATTGTTTGCGTTTTATATCCCGAGAATTTCGTGTATAAGACTCAAATTATTTTAACCAATCATATCATCAATAAATAATTTTTACAATTTATTAACTTAAAAAATGTGCATCTCAACTAAAGAAAGAAAGAATTTGTAAAAAAATAAAAAATATAGTAAATTATGATTGGTTCAAACAACTTGTTTTAATCACTAGTTAAATGCAAAAATCAATACAATAGTACATAGCCAACCGGCAAGTACTAATAAAATAATTCACCCATACTTCAAACATTATATGAGTAATTAACTAATAGAATTATTAAAATAAATGAATCTATTATGACATTGAATAATATTTTTGAAGCACCATTTATTTGTTTTTTAATGAATATGAGTTTATTTTTCTCATGTACTTGAAAAGATAAATCAAAATATATTGGACATATTTTTTATTTATATTAAATAAATGATTACAGAAAAGAAAAAGCTTCTAATCTTAAATCAAATTTCAATGTTAGTAATCAATTATAAATAAAGAAAACAAGAAGATTTTTCTTATAAATAAAGAAATATTTGACTCAATTAATTTGAATTCATAAAAATTGAGATATATAATCATCTTTCTACCACTATAACCACAATTAATTGTAGTAGAATAATAGATGCAAGTATGAATTGATTAAATTATGTGAGTCGTCTCATTAACATTTTGCATATACACATCTCTATATATGACACATAAAATTATGTAATAATAGGTTATATGAATCTAGAAGTTAGGTGAGATAGGTTTTATAACAAAATTTTGAAGAATTTTGCCACTACATTTTTTTAGCATAATGATACAATTCAAAAAAATTATGGTAAACAATGGTAAAGAAATAATATTTTATTTGAATTAATATATATATATACACTTACCATAATCTTCAATATAACCTTAACCCTAAATTTGACTAAATGAGAGAGATATATATAATTCTAAACCTAATAATAATTCTAACCATTAATTTAAACCCTAACACTAAACCTAACCCTCACTCTAACCTTATCCCTAGCTATGTACCCTAATATGAACCCATAATACATTATTATTTAAATGCTTACCCTAACCCTAACCATAATTTTAACTCTAACCTAAATCAAAATTCTAAACCAAAACCCTAATTATAATTATAATTATAGTCCAGAACCTAACACTTATCCTAATACCAATCCTATCTCAAACCCTAATCCTAACATTAACTAAAATTATTACTGAAATCCTAATCATAACATAACTATAATTACTAATCTAACCCTAATCATAACATAACCCTTGTTATCATTCTAACCCAAAAAATAACCCTAATTATAATCCTTAGCTAAAACCTATCATAATTCTTATTCTACCTCTAATATCATTTATAACTCTTGACCCAGCATAACCTAATAATGACCATAAACCTACCCATATCTCTAACCATGAAGTGAATAATAAAACTTACACTAACCCTAACACCAACCCCTACCTTAACTCTATCCCTAACAATGATGTAAAACCTAATCATAATCCTAACCCAAACTATAACTATAACCATAGTACTAACCCCTAATCAAAATTCTAACTATAGCCCTAAACCTTAACCCTATCCATAATCCAAACTCCAACCATAACCAAAATCCCAATCCTAACCATAATCTAAAACAAAAACCTAAATCCTAATACTAACCATAGTGCTAACCCTAAAATATTACCCTAACCATAATGTAAACATAAAATCTAAAATAATGATCAAAACTCTAAACCTAACTATATGGGTAGTCATAATGTTTAACCCTAGCCCTAATAAAGGTATCTAATCCCAACCCTAACCATGGTATAAACATTAAACCTAACCAAAATCTAAAAGATAATACTAATCCCTAATCATAATCTATCTTGAACTCTAAATCTGAACCCTAAACTATAGTCGTAACCATAATCATAAACTTAAAGAAAACCTTAACCCTAAAGTTAATCTTTAAATTAATCCTAAGTTTGACCCTAACCCTCACCTAAACCATAATACTAACCAAATATAAATCCTCACCTTACACAAATTATCATTCCAATGTTAACCCTAATAATAATTTCAACCCTACCATGATGTGAACCCTAATATAAACTTTACCATGATCCTCACTCTAATCCTAAGCCTAACCAAACCCTAATATTACCCTAACTAAAACCTAATCTAAACACTTAACCTAACCATAATACTAACCCTAACCCTCATGTAACTTTTATCCCTAATCCTAACTCTAAACATTATATTAATATATAAACCGTAGCATTGATCTTGATTCTAATCATAATTCTAAACACTAAACCCTAACCATAATCGTAACTTTAATCCTAACCATAAATGTAACTATTTATCTAACCTAATAATGACCCTAAACCTAACTATATCATTAACCCAAAAGTTAACCCTAAACCTAAACATGATGTGAACCCTAACTATAAACTTTACCCTATTCATTTACTTTAATCCTAACCCTAACCAAACCATAATATGAACCCTAACTAAACACTAACCCTAACCCTAAATATTATATAAACCCTAACATTGACCATGATTCTAACCATAGCCCTAAACTCTAAACCCTAACCATAATCCTAACTCTAAGCCTAACCATAACATAAATCTTAACCCTAACACTAACACTAACACTAAGCCCTAACCCTAATCATATTAACTTACTCAACATATAACACTAAATCCTAAACCTAACCCTAATTATACCCTTAACCCTAACATAATTCTCACACCAATATTAAACCCTAACAATGAATCCCAACACTAAGTTAACACTAAACCCTAAACCCTAAACACTAAACCCTAATATTAACACTAAACCCTAACCCTAATCATAATCATAATTAACACTAACACTAAACCCTAACCACTAAACCCTAACCCTGACCCTTCCCTAAACACTAAACCCTAACCCTAATCATAATAATAAATCTAAACCAAAGCCTAACCCTAATGTTAACCCTGACCATAATATAAACTTTAACCATAATATAAACTATAACCATGATATAAACCTTAACCTTGAACGCTAAGTGTAATTGTAACCCTAATCAAATTTATTTATTTAATGTGTTTCCCTACGACTACTACTAGCTAATATATACTCTATATTTAAAATATGCCAAGATGCATTGAGGCGTTGAATTTTTTGATCATTCACCTTTAATATAAATAAAAAATTAAAGTTGAAAAAATTCAACACCTAGATGCATCTTGGTGTATTTTAAATATAGAGTATATATTATTTTATAATATGTATGACATATATGTATGATAAATATAAGATATTGTAAAATACATAATTCTATTTTATTAATATATATTAATATTAATTTAGAATCTTTTTAAAACAGAGTATTTTTTTTCTATTGCATATAATAAGTAAAAGGTTCGAACATCAGAGTTTAAGAACTATTACAGAGGGTTGGACTGTTCCATAGCCAGTGCAAAAATGACTCAAAATTACAATTGAGATTACAAAATGTACATATCCAATAATAATATACTATGCTGAAGTACTATAAATAAGATAAGAGTAATCATTCCTCGGGTTCATCATGGTCTGCATCTGATTCATTGGAGTCTGGTGAAACAGCCATGTATCCAATGATCTCATGAGTCCCAAAGACTGGCTCATTCAAGTTCCCTATTGATGAACTGGTTGCCACTATTGTGTGCTCTTCTTCCACCTTCTATAGGAAGTCATTAAGGTAACTATTGAAGACTGTTCCATCTTTTTTGGTAGTGTACCCATGGGCTATGTCCTTTTCTATGGTACCCCTACCATCTTTAAGGATGTGTAGGAACTTACTCTCCTTAACCTTAATCACTGTTGTGACCTGCAAAGAGACATCAATATCGATGAGTCTCCTTAGAGACTTGGAAAGATTTTGGGCCTTCCCTAAAAATACATCATCATTCCTAGCCTTCCAAAGAGTCCATAATAAAACTAAAGAAAGAATAGTCCAAAAAGAATTATAAAATTTGTTGCTGTTGATGTTTCCAGAAATAATGTTCAGAGCTTGGAAGTGTTTTCTAAAAGTAATACCAAAAAGGTTCCAAATTTCATAGGCAAATATACAATTGAAAAAAACATGGGGGACAGACTTTGGCTGCCTACACATTGAGCAGGGGTTGGGTTCCCCCCCCCCCCCCCCTAGCTTCTTGAAGGGGACCTTATGAAGGAAGAGTCTCCATAGGAAGTAGGTAATCTTCGGTTCCATAGGCCTTGACCAAAGAGAGGCAAAGTATATGTTCCAGTCAGAGTTGGGGACGTCTAGATTCCATTTAGTATTAACATGATCAAGGATAGCAGGGCTGAAGGTGAGTTTTTGGAAGAGAAACTTGCTCTTGACCATATGGAGGGGGGAGTTGTTTGACCTGGTAAGGTGAAAGGAATAGGTATCATGGGAGCAGCAGGATGAAACTAACCCCAGGGAGTCAAGGGCAGAGGTAAGCACAGCATAGGTTCTCTTCTGGGTAACTGGTAGATTAAGATTTGAGGCCAAGATTTCCCATGAAAAAATTTTGTCATCGAGGAGAATGTCTCCAAAGGATTTGATGCCTTTGTCCACCCATTTCTTACCAGAACATCCTTGAAGTATTTCCAGTGGCCTACCACTTAGAGAAAGGTTCCACCAAACTGCCTTTCTGCCATAGATCACTCCAGTTCTCTCCAATGGGCTGTTGGTACTGATAAACTATTTAGCAACATTCCATCCTTTCCAGATTTCCCTGAAAACATTCAAACCATAGACTTTCACCTTGCACTCTAGACCCAACACATCTGTGAAGCTCGGACCACACCAATGCTTATGTTTGGTAGCGTGGGCTCTACTCAAGTTATTTCTTACTAAGATCTTCCAACGCTCTTCACCTTCAGCTTCTCTAGCAATCCATTTCATAGCCAGGGAAAAGCCTTGATTTTTCAGATCTTTTAGCCCTAATCCACCCCAGTTGTTATCTCTTGTACACCACTCCTAGGTGACTGCATGTGTTTTCTTATTCTCTCTGTCGTCAAACCAGAGAAAGTCTCTGATAATCTTCTGAATCTTCTTGAATTGACTATGATTGAAGAGCCAGGTTGAGGAGAAGTATATTGAGTAGGAGGATAGAATCTTATGGAAGACCTGAACTCTTCCCAGAAAAGAAATGAGGTTGTTGTCCCATTTTCTTAACTTAGAGAGGATTCTGTCTTTGATCCACATCCACATGTCATTGATACTAGGGTCTATAGAAAATGGTATGCCTAAGTATCTGAAAATATGCTTAGGACCTCCATACTCAAAACCAAACTTGTTCCACCAACTTGGGGGCTGATCTTCCCAACCTAGCATAATGGATTTGGAGACAGAGATCTTGTTGCTTAAGGCCTAGAAAAATAAATCCAATTTGGCCATTAGCCGATCCATATTGACTTCTTCAAGATTGATAAGGATTGTTGTGTCATATGCAAACTACACATTTGAAACCTCTTGTCCATTGGGGAGGGAAATGCATCTAATTCTACGGGTCAGGGTGTCATTCCTTAGAATGTGGTGAAGGGAATCAATAGCTATAACAAAAAGTGAAGGGGTGAGGGGGCAGCCTTGCCTGATGGACCTAGTCAACTCAAAGAATTATGATCTACCCCATTGACCTCTACTATCACCATAGCACTATAGATCAGGGTAGAAACCATTTTGCAAAAGAAATTAGGGAACCCTAGGCATTCCAGCATACAGAGGATAAACTTCCATTCTATTCTATCATAATCTTTCTCATAATCAATGAGTAACATGGAGTAGTTCTACCCAGAGACTTTGGCCCAATCTAGTGCTTCCCAACATGTCAAAAGATTCTCTAAAATGTATCTACCTTTAACAAAACCTGTCTGGATATTATTAATCACTTTGGGGAGGATATCCACTGTCCATTTAGTGCAAGAGATTTGGCCATAGTCTTATAACCTACATTAAGTAGAGTAATTGGCCTCCAATTCTTAATCATAAGTCTGTCCCCATCTTTAGGGATAAGCTTAATGAGTCCTGCATTAAATGTAGGTCCTAGAGTTCCAACTTCTATCGCCTCTTCAAAAGTTTTGAGAAGGTTATGACAGATCCAATCTACATTAATCTTATAGAATTCAACTATGAGTCCATCCCGTCCAGGTGCTTTGTCATTGGCCATACTTAGGATGGCCCCTCTTATTTCACTGAGAGAGAGCCCCCTTCCTAAAACCTCTTCATCTTAATCACATATTTTCTGTGGGACAATGCTCCTAATCTTCTATCTAGCATCTTCCATATCTATGTTGTCATCTAAGGTGAATAGGTCCTTATAGAATCTACAGAATGATTTGACAATGCCTTCTTGATCTGAGATAATAGTTCCTTGATCTCTAATACCACTGATCTTGTCTCTTGCCTCCTTCTTTTTGATGGTTTGGAAGAAAAACTTTGATCCTCTATCCCCGAGGTTAATCCATTTGGCTCTGGCTCGAACCTTAGCTCCTCTAGTTTTGACAATCTACAGATTTCTTAGGGAGTCTCTGCAGTGCATGACTTTATCTAGAAGCTGAGGGTTATGAGGGTAATCCCAGATTTGAGACTCTGCTACATATAGCTCCTCAACTAATTTGATCTCTCTCCTCCTACTATATTTGGCTCTCTTCTTTCCCACTACCTTTAACATGGTCTACCATGAGTTGGAGGTTTGATTCCTCTTGTTACTCTCTGACCCATGTTTGGCAATGCTCTCATTGAACCAAGCTATTATCTTGATGGCTTCCATCACATCAGGGTCTTTCAAGAGGGAGGAGCTGAGGGCATTCCCTGCTTTGTTAGTAGTCGAAGGAGCTTGTTCATCAATCATGTGAAAGTAGGAAACAATGGGATGATGATCTGATAGGGAAAAGGGATGGACTTTGACACAGTTGTCCATTGAAGGGGGGCAGCTAAAAACCTATCTGCTGATATAGAATATGTCAAGTCTGGAGTATATCCTCTTGTCTCCTCTTTGGAAATTGGACCATGTGTAACAGATGCCCTTAGATTCAGATTTCTTGCCTGCTAGGGGGTCAAATAGATTTAATTTGGATATCATCCTATTCCAAAAGATTAGTTCATTTCCTTTCCATTCAAATCTTAGCCCTCCTGATTTGTCTTGGGCCCTCTCTACCATGTTGAAATCTCTAGCAATAATCCAAGGAATATTATCTAAGTTAGTGATCCATCTCCATAGATCAATTCTTGCATTGTGATCATTGGGGGCATACACTGAGAAAACTCCAAAGGAATAGCCCTCTTCCTTAATAATAACCCAGGCCACTCTGTTACAGGGAGAGAACCCCCATTTACTAACTTTCTTCCTCCATCTAGGTCCAATTAAGATTAAGGCTCTCCCTCTCCCCTTCTGATGTTTAGTGGAATAGGCATCAACATCTTTCCAAATGCATTCAGTTCTATATCTAATGAGAATCCTACAAATTTGACTACTTGTAACATAAGAATGTCAATTTCTTTGTTGAGTTGTAAAAACCTCTTAACCACGTATTTTTTGTCCGAGGATTCTAACCCTCTGACATTCCAAGAGGCATAGTTTACTACAATGGGAATTTTAGTTGGTGGAATCATTTGGAGTTGTAAAGCTCTTGAAGCACTGGGGGAATCCTTTCTTTTTTAGCTTATATGGTTTAGCATTGCCAATCACATTGGGGGGTCTACCTCTCTTCCTTTTGGTTCTACTCCCTTCCTCAACTTTCTTGTTTCTCCCTTTCTTATCCCATTCCCCTACTGTGAATACAAATACTTTGGAATCCTCACTCTTCATCTGATCTACCTCAATTTCTCCCTCCTCAAGGTCTAGGTCCTCCTTCGGCTCCATCTCCAACCTGGTCTCTATTGAAGCAAAGGTTGGTAGCTCATCACCCTCTTTCCTCCTTGAGGAAAACTTCCAAGAATCAAGCGGGGGGAGGGGCAGGAATAACCACCACAAAGAATCTGTTAAGCCTTTCGGCCTGCTCAGATGGTGGGGGGTCATTACCCGGGTAGGGTGTATGGGTGCTCTCAGTGGGAACATCCAACATGGGGGAATCAGGAGGGAGCAAGAAGTTGGTAGGGCTACTAACCTTCTCCACTGGAATCCCAAGGTTGGGAGGTGGAGCAGAATTAGTCTCTCTACCCAGAGGGAGAACAGAGTAAATCTTCCATTTTGGCTTAGGGGCTGATTTCATCATATTAGCTTTTAATTGGATCCTTTCCAAAGTTATCTTTTGGGTATTCTTAGTTCTGTGTTTGGGCTCCGATTATTTATTATTAATCTTTAGTCCATAGTCTAGGCCTTCAGCCAATGGTACTCCTTGGAGAGCTTCTGAAACGTCAGCAATAGCAAGTGGGGGTTTTGGGGGATGTTTAAACTACTCTTTAAGTTTGTCAAGGGTGCTGATAAGGGTAGCCAAATCCTACAACCAGTTGCCAAAAGGTTCAATTTGCTTAGGATTAGGGTCTCCGCCAACAGCTGGGTTGGGCATGAGTGTGGAATCAAGTTGAGGAGGGGTCATCAGTACTTCCTTGGAAGTCTGGTTGGGTTGATTGGATGAGGGCTTGGAAGATTCACTCAGAGTATCTAGTGACTAGATGCATTTATTTAAAATGGGACAGTCTTGTTTTTTATGTCCTTCTTTTCTACATAGGTAACAACTATTAACTCCTCCCAAGAAGGCAATGGGGAAAACATTAGGAGAACCACCAAGGTCAAACTAAAGGGATTTTGAGAGGTCGATGCTTGGCTTGAGAGAAATAAGGACCTGAATATCAGTGTGTGGATTGAGCACATTGGAATGATCTATCCTCAAAACTTTGTTGACTGGTTCAAGGGCCTGTGGAATTAGGTTAAGCAAGTACAGTGGGAGATTTCCTACAACTAACCATATAGGGTTGGAGAGGGTGAGAACTTCACTTTGAGAAGCTTCTAGGGACCAGGGGATGGCTTTGAATTTGAAAAGGCTGACTTTCCAGAATCATTTAACTACGATAGCCTTTTGGACTTTTGGATCACAAAAAAATAAAATAAATAGGCCTTTCTATATCATTCTGCAATAAGAAAATTGAAACCCTAACTTATGGCACCAAACATGCTGAAACCAATTGTTAAGGAAAGCTCTGGAGGGGATTCTAGAAATATCAACAACAGCAAAAAAAATTGTAGTTTCTCTAAGCCTATTCTTCTCTAGTTCTATTGTAGAGAGCATTTGGGGATTAGGCTCGATAACTAGCTTGGGGGTCACCAAAGTCTTACCTCCAGTTCTTGCATTTGCATCTGTGGCTTGGGTGATGGTCGAGATGAAAAGTGCCCCCTCCAGTAGCATCCTCTCATCCTGGATGACTTGTTTGAAGGATTTAAGCTTCCCTTGGCTTTTTTGCTCTCCATCTCCTGCACTAGTTTTCTCTGCATCTCCACCTATTTTCAAACCAATATTTGTTGTCATAGGATCAACATTGCTTGCTATTTGGTTTACTGAAGGGGTTAAAGCCGAGTCCTTCCTGCCGACTTCATTCAAGCAAGGGAAGTTAATGTCATTAACTTCCATGGGAGAGGTGGATACCATAATGGCTTGCCTAGGCCACACACATGGGAAGTACAGAACTCTTCAATCTTTAATCCTTTAACCCTAGTTGCAGAGCGAAAATTTTGCCATTCTCACTTAAATATTCCAATATTGTCCAATACCTTTAAAACATAGTATTATATTTCTATTTTATTTTTATATACTAATATTAATTTAGAATCTTTATATAAATTTTAGAAACTTATTTTACAAATATATTTTATTTTATTTATTATATATTTTTATTATTTTTATTACAAATAAAAGTTTTCATATAATTAATTGTATATTATTATTTTAGAATTATATTCTAGATTATTTTATGTATTTTTCCAATGATTATATAACATAATATTTTACACATAGTTACTACTACTATATTGGTTTTTTGTAGGTACCTCAAAAAATGCCTTCAAAGATGCATGAAGAGTCTTTCCTAACACAAAATAATGGCATATAAGTTATCTTCATATGATGAAGTTAATGCAGGTTGTGTCTATTGTTCCTACAAGTCAAAGCTGAGTTTGATACACTAGATGCAAGAGTATTCTTAAATCGATTTGAAACAAATGATGGAAATTGGAAAGAAGTGTATCAGATATAGGAGAATGCAAAGTCAAGAAGAGTTCTTGATCTTGATATTATTTATTTTTATTATTTTATGTTTTATATCCTTAATAAAATAAAATATTTTTTTCTTGTAGATTAGATTATTAGATGTTTTACTTTTGAGTAACTTTTTTTAAAATTACAATTTTTATTTAAAAATAATTAGATTATTTGCATTTTTTATTAAGAATAAAATATTTTTAATAATTTAATATATGTATTACAAGTTATATTGATAAAATATTTAAAGTTAAAATAATTTATTACATTATTCATAAATTTAAAAAAAATGACAATCAATATTCTTTTTAAATGTAAAATGAAAGGCACTAAAATGACCAAGCGGTCATAAAAAATTCATATGACAGACAGGGATGACCGTCAAATTCCAAGCCTAATACCACATATTGAAGATCTTGAGGATGTCACACACAACGAGGATGGCTCAGTTCATTTGTCATTTCTCTTCCCAAGTCGCGGAGGTGATCATGCATTCCAAAACCTGTGCTAGAGTCTCACCTATTTTCTGACCAATGCCCTACTTGAACTTCCTCAACAATGCATTTCTCTTTTAGGGTTTCCAAAGCATGTTGAGCTTTCCATCCATATAGTCATGGCATTGGTGGTATATTTTACAATTAAAAAGAAACCTATATCCATGCAAATCTTTTTTTCTACAATCTTCAATGTATCAATGCTTATCTTCAATCTCTTCTTTATATCTTGAGGAAGATTCTCCTTGACTTTTTCCAATTCATCCCGCCAATGCCACTGGGGTTTGCCAAAAACATGCCAGCCAAGAACTATCATAGACTGCCATAAGCCAAAATATCTGGCATCCTAAATCAATGGAACTAAGAGAGAGTGGGTTTTTAAAGCACCAGACAAACTTCATTGCATGCTAATTTCATGGCATGGATGAGGCATCCATCAAATACAAGATAAAACTGCCACTTTTCTTGGTAGAGGGCAACAGAGACAGTGGAAAAGGAGGATAAGCTTTACTTTTAGTAGAGTAACCAAGGAAAATACCTTCATCACTTCTTGCATCAAACTTGCCTATTGCTTCATCCCTCTTGATGTAGCACTTACTTCCAAAGATTCTGAAGTATTTTACTATGGGAACATTACCAAACCATAGCTCATAAGGTATTTTGTCAGCGCCTGGCCTTAGCTGAATTCTATTGATTGTGTAGACTGTTGTATTGACCGCATCTCTCCAATCGCTCTGAATATGAATGCAATGAGTGAACAAATAATTTTTGTGTACTTAAAGTAAGAATTTTTCCATTAATGCAACTCACGTAAACCAGGCTGTCACTTTAAAATTCAAAACTTGATCTCTGCTTACAATTAGCATGTGCGCTCATGCACAAAGGTTCCAATACACTCCAAAATTTTAAGTTCAAAGGTGCATACTCTGATGATGAGTATACCAGCCACACAAGGGTCTAGAGCTAAATTATCTCCCCCTATGACCTTGAGGGCCATTCATGCAGATGTAGAGGGTGCATCCACTGGGGATGCATCCAATACATTCTCATCAACATTATCCATCTTTTCATTTGACCAAATCAAGCTCGCATCCTCTGAGGCCTTCACTAACTTGACTTCTGCTTCAGGATCCAAAACTGGTTCTTCGATCTTTTTAGGGCTTTCCTGACCTTGCGTCCTTGGTCTATAAAACTTTGAGATATGTCCAGCCTAGTTACAAGTGTGACAAATCACTGGAGGTCTATTATTTCTTGGTGCATTGACATGAGTCACCATTTTACATGTTCTGGCTGTGTGACCATTGTAGTTACATATCTGACATGTAATGTTTTGAGAACTTCTTAAATGTTTCTGATTCTGATTTCTTTGATCATGCTAAATCCTATTCTTCTTACTAGTCATGCAGTTTATTACTCTATGACCAAATCTATTATATGTATAATAGTAACCATTAAAAGGCTTTACCTCTGTACAATTCCTTGCAATATGTCCATGCTTGTTACATGCAAAACAGGTGCATTCTCTAGGCTTGCGCACATTCTTAGGAGGACCATCATTGTCTTTTGTTTGTTCTTGAGTCTTCTTAGTATCAGTAGACTCCTTTTGTGTCTCATTTCTTGTTCGCATATTATCAATCTGATTATGTGCTTCATTGTATCCAATACAACTAGTGTCTCCTCTGACTCTTCTTGCATACAACTGATATTCTAGCAAATCTGAACTGGTGCGAAATTTGTCAATGTGATTTTTTGCTTCTTTTAATTCAGATTCCAAACTTTCTTTGCAATTCCTCAGATCCAAGATTTCTAAATTGGCTTCCCTTAACTCATCATTGAGTTGAAGGTTCTCCTTGACTTTCTCATTGTAGACATCTTGATTCTTCATTAGTTTGTCATCAAACTCTTCAAGGTGACTCAAAAGAGATGCATTTTCTTCATTCAACTTCTTGACTTTTTCTTCAAGATCATTGTTAGAGTGTCCTTTCAAATCCTTTCTTAGTCTTTTGATAACTAATTGAGCATCACTGACTTTTTCTTTTAGTTCTTCAATTTCTCTTTTTGAATTGTCCAGGTCTTCAAGACAAGCTTCAAGATTCTTCTTCGGATGTTTCATTTTTGTCTTTTCCATGATCTCCTCAAGTGGTTAAACTTCTATGCTGAGGACCAGAGCTCTGATACCAATTGTTAGGAATAGTCCTAAGAGATAACTAAGAGGGGGGGGTGAATCAGTTATCTACAAGTTTCAATTCTTTATCCAATTAAGTATACTTAAACATAAAGCATAAACACAATCAAAGAACACATGAACACAACACCAATATTTTGGTTACGGGGAAACCCAAATAGGTAAAAACCCCGGTGGGACTTGATACCCACTAATATTCTATACTAGTGTATAATGATCCTTGTTAGAAGATCCTTTACCCTGTTAGGAGTACCTTTACAATATATGAAGTATAGTAGACCTGGTTAAGGGTCAGACCCTATTAGGAGACTTTTACAATTGTCCCTGTTAGGGGAGAGGACACACTGTCTGAGAGCTCACTGCTCAAAGGGGCGAAGGCTACAATCTTCTGAATAACAAATACACACTATATCTAGATCTTGGTGAACTACGCTTTGACCTGTTGTCTGGATCAGTTCCAATGAATAACACACATACTCTTCTTGGTCACATAGACCTTTTTCTGATGGCTCAACACTTTGCACACTCTTCTTTTCTCTACTTAATCAACCATGAACCACACTCCAACAATCACAAATGACTTCCTATAAATATCTTTTCTCTAAATGATATGATCAGGTCAGCCTATTAGAACCAACTTGAAATCATAATAGAGAAACCATAATAAACTCTAACAAAAATTCATCGACTTTACTATGCACGCAACATATTATGGGACCTGTCTAAACAAGATAATTGAAGATGCATGCTACACACTGTCGGCTCTACCAAAACAACTAGAACTTTCTCTACAAGATGAATTAACTCATGCGCTCTTAACCAAACATCAATAAATTATCTCTAAGCTTAACTCCAAGGGCACATACCATCAAGATAGGCACAACTCAAGAACCAATAAAATCTCTGTCGGCTCTACTGAACAAACACAAGAAACTGCTACTGGCAAATAGCGACTGCATAACTTCACTTGCGTTCATCATCAGACCATGCATGCTGAATTCTCTCACCATGGTTGGTCTTCCAACTTCCTTCTTCAATGCAGATGCACCACTCCTCATACCACTCTGTATTTACTTGAAAGGTTAGTATACTCGGTACACATATGCAAGTCAACATTCAACTCCTACTTAGATATTAGAACACAGCTTGAAATAATTATATGAAATATTGCATTATATTATAATAACAAGCAAAACATATCATTCAAACTACCCTTAGAGTTTGTGACTTTGGCTATACTTGGCATAGGTTCACATAAGTATGAGTAGTAAAATGTCTTGGAAATGTTTGTCAGAGCATCACCAAAACATAAAGGATCATAACAAAATTGAGTTAATTAGACTCATCAATGCGCACGCGCTATGAAAGTCATAGATTTAAATAGTGCGCACGCCTTAAAGGGTGTGCGCGCTTTGTAAAGCATTTGAATTTACCAATCCTAAGGCTTGGATTTGCCTTGGAGATCCAACCCAAAGGCTTGGATGATTGAAATAGGCCTGAGACGTGTTTTTAGTAGACATACAAAAAAATGACATATTTTTTTGTGTGCTCCTCGTCAAGTTTACTCGTGGCTCAAGAACGTAAAAATCAGACGACGTGATATTGCAGATCTCTCTATTAGCTATCTAAGAATATAATTTATTTTTAATTCAGATTATGTTAAGATTTTCAACTCTAATTTATTTTGTGTGTATGTCTACTTTTTCTAAAAAACCAACATTCAGTATTTTGGGCATAGGTTTTGGCTCGTTTATTGAATTTTGAAACAAGTTACATTTTTAGAAACTAGACTCCATCCTACACACTTTAAAAAAAAAATTGATTTTCAATTAGTTTTAAATGATTTCTAGGGGGAGCACACAAAAATTTCATATTTTCAGGATGTGTGCACTTTGTAAATTCATCAAAAAGTATACATTCATCAAAAAATTACCAAAAAAATCTGGGATAAACTACGTGGTGTTAGCTAACTTCTCACTGGAGCAATTAAAAAAATTCAAAAAAAAAGTTAACATTTTAGTGGGAGCACACCAGACGCTATGTTATATTTTTGGACAAAAAATATGACCACTTTTTGTGCTCCCCCTTTTTGAGCGCCTTAATCTGCACCATTTTCAAAATAAGTTAGTAGTTTAAGAACTAGATTCAGAGTATTACAACTCTTGTTTTTGTCACATCTTAAAATTTTGAGTCTAACTATCTTCAATTTCTTGTTGAAGTACAGATTTGGCTAATTTTAAGAAAAAAGTGGCATCTTATACCCCCTTTTTGGCACCCCATCTTTGTGCACTCACCCACTTTTGGCCACATATTTATAGAGATGTACAGAGAATGGTTATAGGTTGCAAAATTTGCTAAACAGCAAAAAGAACTAGTCAGAATTCGGGATTGTATACACCTTTGCCTGTACCTGATAGACCTTGGGAAGATGTGAGTATGGACTTTCTTCTTGGATTGCCTAGAACTCATAGAGGTAATGATTCTATTTTGGTACTGGTTGACAGATTTTCTAAGATGGGGCATTTCATACCTTGTAAGAAGACATCTGATGCATTGCATGTAGCGGAATTATTCTTCATGAAAGTGGTAAGATTGCATGGTTTGCCTAAGTCTATTGTTTCAAACAGAGATACAAAGTTTACTGGTTATTTTTGGAGAACACTTTGAAAAAAGATGAATACAGAATTGAAGTTTAGTTCTACATTTCACCCTGAGACAGATGGATAGACTGAAGTTGTGAACAGAAGTTTGGGAAACTTGTTGAGATGTTTAGTTCAAGAGAAACCTACTAATTGGGATTTAGGTTTGGCACAAGCAGAGTTTGCATATAATAATTCTGTGAATAGAAGCACTAAGAGGACACCATTTGAGATTGTTACCAGATTTCATCCTAAGGGAACCATAGAGTTGAGAGATTTACCTACTGAGACAAGAAGAAGTGCTGAAGCTGATCATTTTGTAGAATACATAAGAACTTTACATGATGAAGTCAAAAAGAATTTGCAGGACAGCAATCTGAAATATAAATAGAGAGCATACAAGAGAAGCAGACATAAATCTTTTGAAGTTAGAGATGAGTTTATGATTCATCTAAAGAAGAATATATTTCCAGTTGGTACCTACAACAAGCTGAAAATGAAGAAGTTTGGACTTTGTAAGATTCTGAAGAAATTTGACAGTGTAAATGCTTATAAAGTAGAATTACCAGAGGACATGGATATATCACCTATATTCAACATTTCTGATATATTTGAGTACTTTAAATCAAATGATGAGATAGAAAATGATGTGGATTATCCTAAGAAAAATAGAGACAGCATTGAGAAGATCTTGAACAAAAGAGTGAGCAAGAGTACAAGAGGAAAAAACTACATGGAATATCTAGTTCAGTGGAAAGACAAGCCAGTTGAAGACAGTTCATGGATTACACAAGCTGAGTTGGATCTTTATGATTCCAGTTAGAATATGAGTAGTGTCTAATGCAGACATCAATTCTTTATCTACCCCAAGTGTCTGATGTAGGAGCATCTTGGATCTTTGAGCAATCTTCCATCAACCAAAAATATTTCCTGATTTCTGTACCTGTTTTCTGTTATTTTCTTTATAATCTTTGCATTTTTTAGTTTCATAGTGTGTGAATCTTACATGATGTTGAGGACCTATTTGGGAACTTATAAAGATTGGATGGACTATTTCAAAGTTACAGCTATTTTCCTTATCGTCAAAGCCGTATTTTACTATCATTTTAGTGCTGATTGTGGATAGTGGCGATGTTGATCCTTAAGAATCAGCCTTTACACTCTTAAGAACTTTAAGATTACCTAAAGTACTATCATTTCCAAAGAGCACAAGTCCTAATTCATTATGAGTAAAAATTTATGCCCATTTTGCTCAGGGACCTATTTTCTGTCAGTTTTCATGCAAAACATGGAGTGTTTCTTCTTGCACAGTTCTGTGTGATGAGATGGCGCCTTGCAAAGTTAGGGGAATGTTATTGGGTCATGTTTGGACCTAAATCCAAAGGTGCATCATGTGGTTATCATTCTAGCATTAGTTTTGGTTTAAATCTTCCAAACTGGACCTATAATATAATTAAATACCTGACTGGCCGACTTGTGGCTTAGCTAGCTATATAAGGAGTCTAGATTGATGTAGTAGGGCAATTAAGAAATAAGGTAGTAAGAAGAGAATTATCAAGATACATCATTAGAGACAAAAAGAGGATGCGAGATGTGACTCTGAATTCATAATTCTCATTGTATAAGGCCGAAACCTGGAAGGCCTCATAGTTGGGCATGTTGAAAGAAATAATATAAATTCTTTGTTGTTGCGGCTAGTTAATTGTCTCATATCCATTGTGTTTTCACTGATTTCATGTGATATTATATTACTTTTGTTGTCTAACTCTGAGAAAGGCTTGTTGTTTGATTCAAGTGGAGTCAATTCTGCTTGATTATGCTTGTATCTACCTTGCTCCTGCATCAAGGTCCTTACTCAATTCCTCAGCTATTATTCCCCTATTATTAGCATGGTTAAAACACAATAGTGTGTCCCACTTTTTGGGACAAAGAAAATCAATTTTCTACAAAAAAAAAATAGGGCCTTCGCTCCAAGTGGGTACTTCAGGCAAAGGGCAAGACCCACTTCACGTGAAGTACCCTACGTAGGGTACTTCGTGCGAAGACCCCACTTCGAACGAAGTACCCTACGAAAGGTACTTCGCGCAAAGTGGGGTCTTCACGCGAAGCCCCTTTTGGCCGGATTTCTTTATAAATTTCTGGCATTCCTTTTTTATTTTCATTTTTTATTGTTTAGATTCCGTGGACCCAAGGCTTAGAGCGAACCAATGACTTATAGTACAACATCAGCACCACCCAAGTTTTTTCGACCTCTTCAGATTATTAGTAGTATCAGGTACACGCATTTTTCTCATTTTTTATTGTAAATTATATATTTTATATTTATTTTAATTAGTTAGTTGTTTCAAATGATTTTTAGTTTGTAAAAATTTTAGAAAATCGTAGTTAAATATTAGAATATGTTATAAAATGATAGTATAATGCTAGAAAATGAGAGTAGAATGTTAGAAAATCATAGTAGAACTGTTAGAAAATGTTAGAAAACATTAAAAATCATAGTATAAATACTAGAATATGTTAGAAAATAATAGAAAATTGTAGTAGTTTGTTAGCAACTGTTAGAAAATATTTACAAAATATTAGAAACTATAGTAGAAATGTTAGAAAATGTTAGAAAACATTAAGATCTTCTAGAAATTATTAAAAATATTTATTTTTAAATTTAGTAAATATTAAGAATCTCTCTCTCAAGTACATGCATTTTTAGTAAAGTTAGTAAATATTAATTAGTTATTTATTTTAAATAATTTTTAGTTGGTAGAAATCTTAAAAAATCATAGGTAAATTTTATAAAACGATCTAGTAGTATGTTAGAATATGTTAGAAAATTATAGTAGTAAGTTTCTAGGACCCTTATTCCTTCCTTAAGACATATTAAGTAGTTGAAGAAATGAAAGAAATCAAGACTAGTGTTCCTATCTTGCCCAATCAAAAGCTTGAAAGTCTATCATGTAAAATCAAAATTGTATTTAAACTAGTGTTCCTATTTTGCCCAATCAGAAGCTTGAAAGTCTACCATGTAAAATCAAAATTGTAGTAAAGTCTTTAAATAGGCTAAAGAAAGAAGGAGATGAAGACAAACGTTCCCATTTTGCCCAATTTCTCCGCAAATGCTTCAAAGTCAAGCACACAAAATTAGAATGAGAGTGAAATCTTTATTTAGGTGAAAAAAAGAACACCAAGACAAGCGTTCCCATTTGCCCAATTGAGTCAAGTCAACAAATGCTGATATTGATAAAACTTAGTCAAGTTTTTAATATTGAAAAACTATTGAGAACTGGTCAATATACGCACCAGCCAGCCTGAAACATTTGGGCTATATATACTCACCACACGTTATTTCATTTCATTTCATCCTTCTATCTTGTATCGTTCTATCCAAATCGAAAGCCATGGCTACTTCTTCTTCATTCAAATCCAACGTTGTTTTAACTTTTATTCTCTGCATTTTTCTCATCATCACTCTCCAATTTCCCCTGCCAGCGCAAGGTATAATTATGGTCTAAAATAGCTGTGTATTTATATTTTTAATGTCATTCCATCATTCAAAGATTTTAATTGTGTATATGCAGGGAAATTCTTACGAGGATTACTTGGGCGAGGAGGGTATAACCGCGAAGAGGAGTCCACTGCTGGCACGCCATAGAGACTTATTATCTTCTCAGCGTAGTACATAAATAAAATGGATTAAGCACTGCTTATTCATCTGTTGTGATCATTATAATGGGATTGTTTCTTTAATCTGGACAACGATACATAGTTATTTCATAATATAATGAAATTTTAGTGTTAGAATTTTTATTATCTGGTTATTAATACTTGTCGTAGGTTAAGCAAGTACTATTGTATCAGTTTATGGATTTCTTCCATTAACTAGTGATTAAAGTTAAGTTATAAGATTAATCAAGTACTATTGTATCATTTTATGGATTTTTTCCATTAACTAGTGATTAAAGTTAAGTTATAAAATTAAGGTTAATTTTATAGATTTCTTCTCATAATTTTAATTAGATTTCTGAAGAGGTTATAAAATTAAGTTTTTAAAAGAATCATATAAATTGATAACAAGAAATACAACATTATAGTTTTAGATTATGATTCTAAATAGTTTAATTTGAATGAAATAGTTATAGGTTTAAAAAAATTGTTATCTTTGGAATGATTTTTTTGTTCTGTTTTGTTTTTATTTTGAAAAGCGTAACAAATATTTGTTGGAAAGAAAAGGTCGATCTAGCTTTCTACTCTTCTGATTTTTACTATTGTGATGATGAATCACATCTATTATCCTAAAGATGGATCACAGAATGTGAAAAAAAAGGGTGATATACTAAAGAAATCTTACATAATTAGATGTAAAAAATTCTTGAATTAGAAGTTTAATTTCCTTACTTTATCTATTTTATAATTTTACAAAATTATGTTAAAATTAAATTAATAAATAACATAAAAATTATGATGATAAAATCATCTTTTACTTTTTCATGTTTTAATTTTATTTCCCTCGCTTTCAAATCTTTGAAAGTATTTAGTATCTACATCCTATCTATGTTAAAATGAATTGATTTATATTTATATAATTCCTTTACTTTTTGTAGTTTGTAAAGAGGACTGACTTCTAATTACTTAAATTTTTTGTTTTACAAATCTTTAAGTTTTTAAGGAATTTTGATTAGATTATTGAATATATGTTTTTTTTATGATTATTGAATTTTATAAATGACAAAATGAATGTGATTAAATGTATGTAGAAAAATAATATACATGTCATATTAGATAGATATATTAGAAAACTTATTTTATTCTAATATGTTTAGATATTTATTTGGAATCATGATATATTTTATGATTTCTTAAATAAATAAATAAAATATTTGTTAGAAAAATTGTTATTTTTTTCAAGTCGTGATAATTCATTTTCAAATATAAAATTAACATGGTGTATTTTTACTATTAGACGATTGGTTTTCTAAATGAGTCTACCAAGAATCAAGTCTCCCTAAGTGCAAAAACTCTGACATGTAAGAACAAGTGCCATGTAGTGGCAAAGTACTTGCCTTAATATTAATAATAATAATAATAATTAAATTCTTCCAAATTATATTATGGCTATTTCATACAAATATAATTAGATTGATTAATTGATTAGGAGTTTGATATTAAGTTAATAATGATAAGTTAAAGATAAACAAATATCCATTGTTGTAGTTACTAAGTACAAGTACAAGTATAATTGGTATTGATCACAATGTAATTAATATTATAGCTATCTGATATAATAGGTGAAGTCTTATATTAATTTAGAACTATAAATATATAATAATTATAAATATTTTACTCTTTTGTTTAATCAAAATAAATTGCATCATTTAATTAACTAGGAACAATTTTAATAATATTTTATATAGTTCATAAAACTTATGTCAAATCATATTATTTAGTATTTTAAAATATAGCTTATAATTATTTATTATAAATAATAGATATTAGTATCACTAATTCATACATAAGTTAATTAATATAAAATATATAATGAAAAACTTAAGTTTATTAATATTTAGATTATAATTATAATTTATGTTAAATATAATCTAAATATATAACATCTAATTATAATACATATAACAAATTTTATTATTCAATTTAATATACATTAGTTAATAAATAATCTATATCCAAAACTATGCATTTATATTATAACATATTTTTAAAAATAAATATGAATTATTTTAAGGGCATGGTAAAGTATTTGCCCCTATAATATTACCTCGAAAATTGTAATTCCAGAAAATCTATGTATAAGAGCCTAAATTTTTAAGTCAATAGAAGAACTTGAAATTAATTTTTTTTTGAATTATAAACATAAAAAATGTGCATGTATACTATACAAATTATTAATTTTATAACAAATTTGATAAAAATAATAATTTTAATTGATAGAAATGTGATTTTTTAATCACTAGTTAATGGAAGAAATCCAAAAACGGATGCAATAGTACTTGCCTAACCTATTGGCAAGTACTAATAAGGCTCAAATCATGTACCTAATTTAGTATGGGGATTTTAATGTAAAATAAGTTTTTTAAAAAAATTGTCAAGCCCACACATTATGTTGGTGCTTCATTTGTATATTAGAAATGTGACCATTGATATGGCTCACCAAATAAACGTGTGCTCTATATTTTGGTATATTTCCTGCCAATAAATAGGTGGCATAGGTCTTATTAAGTTAAATAAGATAGATAGGAGAGTAGCGAACTTGGCTCTGCATTTTTTCATTCTCCGCGCGCATTTTCTTGGTTTCTGCTTCTACGCCAAGGTGGCGTCGGTTGTCCGGCAGAGTCCACATGGTGGACATCTGGCGCCGGATCTGCAGGCCCCCGATCCTTCCGCATGTGATGTAATTGGCAACGTTTTGGGAGTTAAAGACATTGATGGTAAGTCTGCGTCGAAGGTACTTGATAACGCCATCGCCGATGAACACAGACACAATGCAGGTAAGCTAGTTGATCGACCTCGGTCCTTCTCCGAAGCCGTAGCTCGATCGTCCGAAGTGGATTCTAGGGCTAGGTTTGAGCTTCTTTGCCATGACAAAACGGTAAGATCAGGTAAGGCCCCCTCCGCCCCTTCAAACCCTTTCTCTGTTATGCCCAATCCTGAAATGCTAGGAGAAATCGTTAAGGAGAAAAATAGGCTTAGAGATTCTGCTATTTTCTTCTTTGCGATTGATATTGATAAATGCCCTCTAAGGAAGTTCATGGATGACTGGTTTCACAATTATTGGAACAATAAGCTTGGTTTTCATATTTCTTTCTGTAGGCAGATTCAGAAGGGTTTATATGTCATTTTCTTTGCTAATAACGATGCCCAAAAATCGGTCCTTAAAAAAGAATACTGGAATGTGGGGGCGACATCCTTCAGGGCTATCGCCTGGTCGCCTGAAGCCGTGCATGAGGAGGTTCTTTCCCTCTCGGCTCCAAGATGGGTACTGGTTAAGGATATCCCACTCTTTCTCTGGCATTTTTTACCACAGTTGCTTGAACCTATAGGGAAGGTTATTCGCATGGATGAAACCGTGCGACTCGTCCCACACATGGATGCCCGAATTCTGATTGCCCTATCCCCTGGTAAAGAATTCCCGAAAGAAATTGCTGTTAACATACCCGACAAAATTTTTAGTTGCCCCATTGAGATTCTGGGGGGTTTAAATGCCTGTTTTCTCTGCCGCAAGGAAGGGCATTTGCGAAAAGATTGCCCGATTATCAATAAAAGGTTTAAGAACGCTAATATTTCCTCCAAGGAGGCAGCTAATTTCCCTAATATGAATGAAAAAGAACAAAAGGTTGTTCCCGAACAGACCGCTTCTCCCTCTGAAACCTCTAAATCTGTCCCAAGGCAAACGTCTGTAGCTTTAAACAATTTGGCGACCAACCTTGAGATTTCTCATGCTGTTCCTCAAACTAAGACAAGCCAAAATGTTGAAATAGACCTCAATAATAATGATGAGGGTTTTACTCTGGTCCCGCATAAAAAAAAGAGAAAGAAGGGAAATAACATCTCGGCACCCAAAGCATTTCGTCCTAATCAGACCCGCTTGACTTCAGATATGATTCCCATTAGTAACCTTGTCAAAGAAGATACAATTTTCAGCCAACATAGGAAGCTCCCACCCAAGATATTCCAAGAAATTGGTGATGAATTTTCCCTTGAAATCATTCCTGCTTCGCCAAATCCCTATAAATCTAATATTCGGCCTTCCATGGATATTGATTCTTTAGTTGAAACAGAGGATGACACGAACAATGACCCTTCGATTATCAAAAGAAGGGGCAGACCACCTGGTTCAAAAAATAAAACAACTGTCCCCAAACCGGGTGACAATGCTAACAGATTTTTAGTGTTAACTGAACAAGATAGCAATGCGGATTCTCCCCTCAATATTGTTTCCCAATGAATTGTCTCTCATGGAATGTTAGGGGTTTGGAGTCCCCGGATAGGAAATTTGTTATCAAGGGTTTGTTGAACTCTTTGCAATCCATAGATTTTTTTATGTTACAAGAAATTAAAGCGATTGGATTCACTCTGGACTCCAACCTCAATTTTATATGGAAGGATGCCATTAAATTTCATACCACTCATGATAGAGGCAGGGGTGGAATTTCCATACTCATTAATAATAAATGGGAAAAATGTATTCTCAATAACGGTTGTTCTCCCTATAATAGAGCTGTTTGGGTGTCTCTTAAACATGAAAACTTTACTTTTGGTATATGTGCTGTTTATGCCTCTAATGATTATAAAGAAAGAATGGAACTCTGGAAATGGCTTGCTGAACTCCCCAATATCCCCTAGTTGTTTGGTGGTGATTTCAACATGATTGAATCCCAAGAGGATAAGTTGGGGGGTGTTCCATTCCATTGGAAAGACAATGAAAGACCTTGCTGGAATAAAATGATTAGTTCTAAATGCTTGTTTGACCCTCTTGCTGGGAATAAAAATAGCAATCCTGGGTTGTGGCACACTTGGTGCAATTTCCAGCAGGGTAGTGCTAGGATCTATTCCAGGCTCGACAGGTTTTATGCTAATAGGTTGTCCTTTTCCTTCTCTCCTGATATTAAGGGGAACATTGTTCAGGTTATGGCTTCCACATTATCTGATCATCACCCTATTATGACTAGAGTTAATCTTATTAGTAGCCCCATTCAGACCAGAACTAAAAGCAATAAGTTTATTCTCAATTCTAACCTCCTCCTGGATGAGGATGTTCTCGCTGCTATTCAAATTATTAGGGGTATTAATCTTAATAATCTCAGGAATTTAAATCAGATTGATAGATGGAATACGAATCTCTCATCATGGAAGAAAATTCTGCAAACCATAGGACAGAAAAAAGCTAAAGACTACAGATTTGCTGAGAAACTTCTCTCCTCTGAACTCCAAGCTGCGGAAGAAGATATTCAGAGGGACTCTTCCAATGCTGTCCTTCTCTCTAGAGTTATATCTGCCAAGGACTCCCTTAGGAAACACCAGCAATTCAGAATTCGGGGTGCTAGGATCAGATCTAGATTCAGATGGCTCCAGTGCGGTGATAGAGGGTCAAAGTTTTTCTTTAATCTCCTTAAGTATAAACATACTAAAGAGTCGGTTGACAGATTATTAATTGATAACCAGGCTATTTCTGATCCTATTGCTATCACTCAAGCTTTTGCTAATTTCTATAAGTCTCTGTTTTCCTCTGAGGATTCCCATGAGGCTGAGCGGCTTAGAACAGATTGTAAAAGACTTATTCCTAAAAAATTAGATAATGATGATGTTACGGTTTTGAACCAAAATATCTCGGTCGAGGAAATTGAAGGGGCTATTAAAGCCCTTAACAATGAAAGGGCTCCTGGTCCGGACGGTTTCCCTGTCGAATTCTATAAAGCTAACATTAGTTGGATTTGCAAAGATCTTTTTGACATTTATTCGAAGCCATTAATGAAGGCCCCTTGGGTAAAGATATTAATAAAGGCATAATTAAACTTCTTCCCAAGGAGGGAGATAAGACTCTCATTAAGAACTGGAGGCCTATTACTCTTCTCAATGTCTCTTATAAAATTTTAGCCAAAATCATGGCTATCAGGTTGACCGACATTCTTCCCAAATTTGTTAATTCCTCCCAGACTGGTTTTATCAAGGGAAGATATATTCTCAAAAATCTTATAACCAGCTGGGAGGTCATGGACTGGTCTAGCTACTCCCATCAAAACTCTGCCATGCTTCTCTTGGACTTTGAAAAAGCTTATGACCGTGTTGAATGGAAATTTATTCTCATGATGTTAGATGCCTTTGGTTTTCCTCCATTCTTTTGTAAAACTGTTGCTATGCTTTTTAAGGATGCCTCTGCTCAGGTTGAAGTTAATGGGATCCTTTCTGCTCCTTTTTGTCTCGAAAGATCCATCAAGCAGGGCTACCCTTTGGCTCCTGCCTTATTTGTTATCGCCTCGGAAGCTCTGTTCTACATTCTTCGTGATAATTCCTTATCTCAGGAAGTCAGAGGTATTTACTTTCCCAATAATGAAGAACTGATTAACTGCCAATTTGCGGATGACACCGCCCTCTTCTTTGAGCTCTCTGATAATAACTTCAATAATATGATTACCAAGCTTAATCTCTTTTGCTCTGTTTCTAGGGCTAGAATCTCTCAAACTAAATCCATCTGCCTTGGATGGGATGACCACCCACCGGACTGGTTTTCGCAGTTTGAGTTTCAGTGGGGTGGTCCTAGTAAGATTGTGCGATACCTGGGGATACCTTTCTCTATTAAACCTGATCTCAAGGATATGTGGGCTTGGGTTAGAAATAAGATTGATAATAAGTTGAATAAATGGCATAATAGAAGTCTGTCTCTTGCTGGTAGAATGCAGGTCTGCCAAAAGATTCTTTCCTCCTATTCTATCTACTACTCTTCTGCTTGGTGTTTTAATAACTATCAAATTGCTCAAATCCAGAAATCTATCAGACAATTCCTTTGGTCGGATGGCAAAGGAAACAACAAAATCCATTCTGTGAAGTGGGCATGGTGTCACACTGACAAGACCCGTGGGGGGCTAGGGCTGAAGGATTTAAAAACTCAAGGTATAGCCTTATCCGCCAAATGGATCTTTCAATCCATGGAGGGTGAAGCCCCTTGGAAAGTGCTGATTAGAAACAATATTGAAAGGGGAGTTCCCAAAAGGGCAAAAGGCTGGTCTGGCCTCCCCTTTTGTGATCTCCTGCTTGGTGATTTTCATGTGAAGGTTCAAGGCTCTGCGGTTTTCAAGTCTATTTGGAAAGCATGGGAGCAAGTTAGGCAATTTGTCACTAACAAGGGGTTTCACTCTAATTCTCAACTCCATGGGGAGAGATCCATTTGGTGGAATCTCCAGTTAAATGATAAACCCCTTGCCCTTAACCAAGGGTGCTCTGCCAGAACTTGGGCTAGTAAAGGCATCAAACAATTTATGGATCTGTTTGAAAATGACCATCTTATACCTTGGGAAGAACTCAAGGTGAATTATGACATTCCGGAATCCAATAAAAGAACTTACAATATGATCAGGCATGCTGCTGCTGATATTCCTGTTATCTGTAATGCTGACTCTCACAGATTCTTAAAATGCAAATGGCCAGGTGGTATTATTACTTCTATGCTTAAGGCCAAAAATATTTATAAGGTTCTTGATTGTAATACTGATATCATGGATCACATTAACAATGTTTGGTACTCTTCATACAATGCTGATGATTTTAAAAAATATTTTGATATTCTTTGGAAAAACCCGGTGGAACCCAAAATTAGATGTTTTAAATGGCTTCTGTTACTGGATAAATTGCCTATAAAAAAGGATTTTTCTAACCATGATACTTGTAATCTCTGTAGAGTTCCTGATTCAAGTAGACACATATTTTTTGATTGCATATTTGCCAAAGAAATATGGAGCATGTTTGGCATTTTTTACCCAACTAATGTTAATATCTTTGAAATTATTGCTGGACACATTAATGGTATTTCAAAAGCGGCTAATTTTTTTTGGAATATTTGATCATCTAACATTCTCTGGCAGCTCTGGAAATGCAGGAACGAAGAAAGGTTTCAAGGTAAGCGCAGGGATCTTACTGAGTTTGTTCGCAAACTCACACATTTTAAAATCTTCATGCAGGTGCAGGTTACATTGTTGATGGAGAAAAAGAAGTTGAAAAGGTTCCTGAAGACTGGTCACGCATCTTTCTATTACTATGAGCTGAAGAACGGATGTCTCTGGAGGAGGACCTTGGATGATTTGCACGCTTTTGATGAAGCTTGCGACAAGCTGAAGGAAGAGATCAAGAAATGTTCGAACCCTAGAAGGGATGAGCTTTACTTCCTCTCATAGGTGCAAGCGCACAAAAATTTGGTCTGGATGGAAGGTCCCCTTGGCTGGACTGCCTGGGTTGATACTTATTATGATATTCTGATTTAGTGGGTTCCTGGTTGTTTATGTTGCTACTTTGAAGTTTTGATTTCTGGTGGAGGTCCTTCCTCCCCTGTGATCTTTGGTTAAACTCTGTGATGTAATTTTTTTGACTACCTTATATTTAATAGAAAAAAATAAATAGGTGGCATATCCATAAGGCTCGAAGGAAAAAATGGATTGTGTATTCCCTTCCACCAACTAGTGATTTGTTGATTAGAATACGGAGGGAAGCGATCTTCTCTATATTGTGGCTTGCATACCATTTCTAACTTGAGAACTTTTTTTAATTCTTGAGCTATTAGTCTTGATGCATTAAACTTTCTCATTATATCTTTGAAATGGTTGAACCTATACGTTAGTATCAAACATTAAGCTATGTTGCACATGTTTTATTGTAGACTATATATTGATAAATTAATATATTAGATTTCTACTACCAATTTCTAAATTATTTTCATGTGTGCAAAATCTGCTGATGGTTGCTTAAATTTCTAAAATTGATTATAAAATTATGAGTTAGAAAACTTATATTAAAGTGTATAGGAAAAATTATTCCAGTTTATAATTGTTTAGTTTTTAATATTTATATTTAACAACATTTTACTTTTATTGATTAATCATATCTTTGATTTAGCAATTATGTTGGTGTGCTTTCAATGGAGATGGTCCTTATTTTTTAATGTTATTTAATTCATGGTGATTTTCAAAAAAAAAAAAAAGTGCACCCACCAATCACCTTGTATGAAATACTTAAATGTTGTATGTCTAAGGATATTCAAAGATAAGAAAAGGGAAGCAGCAAAATGGACTCCACTCCCCAGCCAAATATAAATTGAATTTTGACAGAGTTTTTAAAGGCAATCCTTGGTCCTTTTGGGATTGGTGCTGTAATCAGAAACTTTTAAGGAGACAAAAATAATAACAGTTTGTAGAAAAGTGTAAAAGTGTAAGATGGAACAAACTACAAGACAGAGTTGGAAGCCTGATCTTGAAATAAATGAATGAATGATTTTAAAGACGTTCACAAGACTCTAAAATTAAAAATTCAAAAATTGTTCATTGAAGGTGATTCAACGATGATATATAAATATCATGACACCTGAATTATCTTCTTACAAACAATTCTTCAAAAAATACAAAAGTTAAACTCCTTAAATATCTCTTATTGCCATAGGGAGGCTAACCCTATGATTGATTGACTAGCTAATCAAGCATTATTGAATTATGATTGATTGACTAGCTAATCAAGCATTATTGAATAATTTTAATTATAGGGAAATATCAATGTTTTAAAATTCTTTCAAAGATATTAGTTTGATCTTCTTGATTTTTAATGTGCCTTCTCTATTGCTTCTGATATCCTGATTTCTTCTACTCTTTGCAAATCTCTACAACCTTGAACAAACAAATAGATTAGTGTTGTTGGCATTATAATAATCTGTAGCTTCTCACAAGACATGGAAACTATTGCTAACAAAATCTGGAAACTCTTCCAGAGTGGTGTCACGAATCTACAATTATTTCAAAATAAATGGTAAGGTACATTTATTTCAAACTTTCCGGTATACTAAAAGAGTTACGAAACTACCATGACATAATCCATCCAAATCTAGTATACTGTTAATGAAGACTTAATTTACGATGAAGATGAACAAAGTACCTGCACATAGCTCTGCCACAATTTTTGAAGACGCCCATTGCTGATTTTTAAACACTGCAAGTAGTGGAGAGGAATCCATGAAGGAATGCTTGAATTTATATATGAGTTTTCAAGTTTAGACCCCTTAAGGTAGTCCAGTTGAAGCCATAGCAGAGAAGTATCATAACCATTCTCCTAAAAAGCATGTTATTCTACAACCCAATAAAATGTCCAAAATTGAATGATAACACCTGCCTTTGTTTTGAGACAGGATGTTCAGGAATCCCTTTAAACTCTGCAATCACGGAGTGGAGCTTACATTTGTGTAGTAGTAGGAATATAACAATTCAAATATTAATAAGAAATGAAAATATGGCGTAAGGGCAAGCATACCACACACGCCTGGAATTTGATGGCCTTTGTCTCGCATTTAAATATATTAATAAACCTTAAAAATCTGTAATGGGTAATATAATATTTTATTTAATAATATAAATATATTATTACATCGAGTTACAGTGGCATCAAACTCCATATAGGAAGTCATAAAAAAAAACGGTATAAGAAAAAAGAAACTCTTTAAAATTTCCTCTTCTACCATTAAAGATTAAGCGAAACAAATGAAAAAGATTTAGGGAGAGAAAATGTTTCGTCCAGATGAAATACTTGTGATCTATGAGGCTTAGGCCGAGAGCTGCCTTCAACACTGAATCTTGCAGCTTCTGCAGCTGCCGATTCTGAAGAAACTTCATCCGACAATTGTTTTTGACTTGTCCAATTCAGTCATAATAAATATGTAAGTGTGGTATATTTTTTTATTTGTTTTCCCACAAAGCTGATAAAAAATATTTTTGCTGTGCATGCAACATAGATTGTTAATAGTTCAGGCGGAATTATAATCCAGATCATTTTCTTCTTTTGATCAAAGGGTAACTTAGTTTTATTATCTTTATCAAAATAAATTGTTTTTGTTTTTTTTATCAATGAAGGGCCGAAGCCGAGATTTTTATATATATAAATACAAACATAAAATTGTTGGCGTTTTATATCCCGAGAATTTTGTGTATAAGACTCAAATTATTTTAACCAATCATATCATCAATAAATAATTTTTACAATTTATTAACTTAAAAAATGTGCATCTCAACTAAAGAAAGAAAGAATTTGTAAAAAAATTAAAAATATAGTAAATTAAAAATCAATACAATAGTACATAGCCAACTGGCAAGTACTAATAAAATAATTCACCCATACTTCAAACATTATATGAGTAATTAACTAATAGAATTATTAAAATAAATGAATCTATTATGACATTGAATAATATTTTTGAAGCACCATTTATTTGTTTTTTAATGAATATGAGTTTATTTTTCTCATGTACTTGAAAAGATAAATCAAAATATATTGGACATATTTTTTATTTATATTAAATAAATGATTACAGAAAAGAAAAAGCTTCTAATCTTAAATCAAATTTCAATGTTAGTAATCAATTATAAATAAAGAAAACAAGAAGATTTTCCTTATAAATAAAGAAATATTTGACTCAATTAATTTGAATTCATAAAAATTGAGATATATAATCATCTTTCTACCACTATAACCACAATTAATTGCAGTAGAATAATGGATGCAAGTATGAATTGATTAAATTATGTGAGTCATCTCATTAACATTTTGCATATACACATCTCTATATATGACACATAAAATTATGTAATAATAGGTTATATGAATCTAGAAGTTAGGTGAGATAGGTTTTATAACAAAATTTTGAAGAATTTTGCCACTACATTTTTTTAGCATAATGATAGAATTCAAAAAAATTATGGTAAACAATGGTAAAGAAATAATATTTTATTTGAATTAATATATATATACACTTACCATAATCTTCAATATAACCTTAACCCTAAATTTGACTAAATGAGAGAGATATATATAATTATAAACCTAATAATAATTCTAACCATTAATTTAAACCCTAACACTAAACCTAACCCTCACTCTAACCTTATCCCTAGCTATGTACCCTAATATGAACCCATAATACATTATTATTTAAATGCTTACCGTAACCCTAACCATAATTTTAACTCTAACCTAAATCAAAATTCTAAACCAAAACCCTAATTATAATTATAATTATAGTCCAAAACCTAACACTTATCCCAATACCAATCCTATCTCAAACCCTAATCCTAACATTAACTAAAATTATTATTGAAATCCTAATCATAACATAACTATAATTACTAATCTAACCCTAATCATAACATAAGTATAATTACTAATCTAACCCTAATCATAACATAACCCTTGTTATCATTCTAACCCAAAAAATAACCCTGATTATAATCCTTAGCTAAAACCTATAATAATTCTTATTCTACGTCTAATATCATTTATAACTCTTGACCCAGCATAACCTAATAATGACCATAAACCTACCCATATCTCTAACCATGAAGTGAATAATAAAACTTACACTAACCCTAACACCAACCCCTACCTTAACTCTATCCCTAACAATGATGTAAAACCTAATCATAATCCTAACCCAAACTATAACTATAACCATAGTACTAACCCTAATCAAAATTCTAACTATAGCCCTAAACCTTAACCCTATCCATAATCCAAACTCCAACCATAACCAAAATCCCAATCCTAACCATAATCTAAAACAAAAACCTAAATCCTAATACTAACCATAGTGCTAACCCTAAAATATTACCCTAATCATAATGTAAACATAAAATCTAAAATAATGATCAAAACTCTAAACCTAACTATATGGGTAGTCATAATGTTTAACCCTAGCCCTAATAAAGGTATCTAATCCCAACCCTAACCATGGTATAAACATTAAACCTAACCAAAATCTAAAATATAATACTAATCCCTAATCATAATCGTATCTTGAACTCTAAATCTGAACCCTAAACTATAGTCGTAACCATAATCATAAACTTAAAGAAAACCTTAACCCTAAAGTTAATCTTTAAATTAATCCTAAGTTTGACCCTAACCCTCACCTAAACCATAATACTAACCAAATATAAATCCTCACCTTACCCAAATTATAATTCCAATGTTAACCCTAATAATAATTTCAACCCTACCATGATGTGAACCCTAATATAAACTTTACCATGATCCCCACTCTAATCCTAAGCCTAACCAAACCCTAATATTACCCTAACTAAAACCTAATCTAAACACTTAACCTAACCTTAATACTAACCCTAACCCTCATGTAACTTTCATCCCTAATCCTAACTCTAAACATTATATTAATATATAAACCCTAGCATTGATCTTGATTCTAATCATAATTCTAAACACTAAACCCTAACCATAATCGTAACTTTAATCCTAACCATAACCTATACCATAACCATAAATGTAACTATTTATCTAACCTAATAATGACCCTAAACCTAACTATATCATTAACCCAAAAGTTAACCCTAAACCTAAACATGATGTGAACCCTAACTATAAACTTTACCCTATTCATTTACTTTAATCCTAACCCTAACCAAACCCTAATATGAACCCTAACTAAACACTAACCCTAACCTTAACCCTCATGCAAGCCCTAACCCTAATCCTAAATATTATATAAACCCTAACATTGACAATGATTCTAACCATAGCCCTAAACTCTAAACCCTAACCATAATCCTAACTCTAAGCCTAACCATAACATAAACCTTAACCCTAACACTAACACTAACACTAAGCCCTAACCCTAATCATATTAACTTACTCAACATATAACACTAAATCCTAAACCTAACCCTAATTATACCCTTAACCCTAACATAATTCTCACACCAATATTAAACCCTAACAATGAGTCCCAACACTAAGTTAACACTAAACCCTAATATTAACACTAAACCCTAACCCTAATCATAATCATAATTAACACTAACACTAAACCCTAACCCTGACCCTTCCCTAAACACTAAACCCTAACCCTAATCATAATAATAAATCTAAACCAAAGCCTAACCCTAATGTTAACCCTAACCATAATATAAACTTTAACCATAATATAAACTATAACCATGATATAAACCTTAACCTTGAACGCTAATCGTAATTGTAATCCTAATCAAATTTATTTATTTAATGTGTTGCCCTACGACTACTACTAGCTAATATATACTCTATATTTAAAATATGCCAAGATGCATTGAGGCGTTGAATTTTTTGATCATTCACCTTTAATATAAATAAAAAATTAAAGTTGAAAAAATTCAACGCCTAGATGCATCTCGATGTATTTTAAACATAGAGTATATATTATTTTATAATATGTATGACATATATGTATGATAAATATAAGATATTGTAAAATACATAATTCTATTTTATTAATATATATTAATATTAATTTAGAATCTTTTTAAAACAAAGTATTTTTTTTCTATTGCATATAATAAGTAAAAGGTTCGAACATCAGAGTTTAAGAACTATTACAGAGGGTTGGACTGTTCCATAGCCAGTGCAAAAATGACTCAAAATTACAATTGAGATTACAAAATGTACATATCCAATAATAATATACTATGCTGAAGTACTATAAATAAGATAAGAGTAATCATTCCTCGGGTTCATCATGGTCTGCATCTGATTCATTGGAGTCTGGTGAAACAGCCATGTTTCCAATGATCTCATGAGTCCCAAAGACTGGCTCATTCAAGTTCCCTATTGATGAACTAGTTGCCACTCTTGTGTGCTCTTCTTCCACCTTCTGTAGGAAGTCATTAAGGTAACTATTGAAGACTGTTCCATCTTTTTTGGTAGTGTACCCATGGGCTATGTCCTTTTCTATGGTACCCCTACCATCTTTAAGGATCTATAGGAACTTACTCTCCTTAAGCTTAATCACTGTTGTGACCTGCAAAGAGACATCAATATCGATGAGTCTCCTTAGAGACTCGAAAAGATTTTGGGGCTTCCCTAAAAATATATCATCATTCCTAGCCTTCCAAAGAGTCCATAATATAACTGAAGAAAGAATAGTCCAAAAAGAATTATAAAATTTGTTGTTGATGATGTTTCCAGAAATAATGTTCAGAGCTTGGAAGTGCTTTCTAAAAGTAATACCAAAGAGGTTTCAAATTTCATAGGCAAATATACAATTGAAAAAAACATGGGGGATAGACTTTGGCTACCTACACATTGAGCAGGGGTTGGGTTCCCCCCCCTAGCTTCTTGAAGGGGACCTTATGAAGGAAGAGTCTCCATAGGAAGTAGGTAATCTTCGGTTCCACGGGCCTTGACCAAAGAGAGGCAAATTATATGTTCTAGTTAGAGGTGGGGACGTCTAGATTCCATTTAGTATTAACATGATCAAGGATAGCAGGGCTGAAGGTGAGTTTTTGGTAGAGAAACTTGCTCTTGACCATATGGAGGGGGGAGTTGTTTGACCTGGTAAGGTGAAACGAATAGGTATCATGGGAGCAGCAAGATGAAACTAACCCTAGGGAGTCAAGGGAAGAGGTAAGCACAACATAGGTTCTCTTCTGGATAACTGGTAGATTAAGATTTGAGGCCAAGATTTCCCATGAAAAAATTTTGTCATCGAGGAGAATGTCTCCAAAGGATTTGATGCCTTTGCCCACCCATTTCTTACCAGAACATCCTTGAAGTATTTCTAGTGGCCTACCACTTAGAGAAAGGTTCCACCAAACTGACTTTCTGCCACAGATCACTCCAGTTCTCTCCAATGGGTTGTTGGTACTAATAAACTATTTAGCAACATTCCATCCTTTCCAGATTTCCCTGAAAACATTCGAACCATAGACTTTCATCTTGCACTCTAGACCCAACACATCTATGAAGCTCAGACCACACCAATGCTTATGTTTGGTAGCGTGGGCTATACTCAAGTTATTTCTTACTAAGATCTTCCAAGGCTCTTCACCTTCAGCTTCTCTAGCAATCCATTTCACAGCCAAGGAAAAGCCTTGAGTTATTAGATCTTTTAGCCCTAATCCACCCCAGTTCTTATCTCTTGTACACCACTCCTAGGTGACTACATGTGTTTTCTTATTCTCTATGTCGTCAGACCAGAGAAAGTCTCTGATCTAAATCTTCTTGAATTGACTATGATTGAAGAGCCAGGTTGAGGAGAAGTATATTGGGTAGGAGGATAGAATCTTATGGCAGACCTGAACTCTTCCCAGAAAAGAAATGAGGTTTTTGTCCCATTTGCTTAACTTAGAGAGGATTTTGTCTTTGATCCACATCCACATGTCATTGATGTTGGGGTCTATAGAAAATGGTATGCCTAAGTATCTAAAAATATGCTTAGGACCTCCCCACTCAAAACCAAACTTGTTCCACCAGCTTGGGGGCTGATCTTCCCAACCTAGCATAATGGATTTGGAGACAGAGATCTTGTTGCTTAAGGCCTAGAAAAATAAATCAAGTTTGGCCATAAGCCGATCCATATTGACTTCTTCAAGATTGATAAGGATTGTTGTGTCATATGAAAACTACACATTTGAAACCTCTTGTCCATTGGGGAGGGAAATGCATCTAATTCTATGGGTTAGGGTGTCATTCCTTAGAAGGTAGTGAAGGGAATCAACAACTATAACAAAAAGTGAAGGGGTGAGGGGGCAGCCTTGCCTGATGGACCTAGTCAACTCAAAGAATTATGATCTAGCCCCAGTGACCTCTACTATCACCATAGCACTATAGATCAAGGTAGAAACCATTTTGCAAAAGAACTTAGGGAACCCTAGGCATTCCAGCATACAGAGGATAAACTTCCATTCTATTCTATCATAATCTTTCTCATAATCAATGAGTAACATAAAGTAGTTCTACCCAAAGACTTTGGCCCAATCTAGTGCTTCCCAACATGTCAAAAGATTCTCTAAAATGTATCTACCTTTAAAAAAACCTGTCTAGATATTATTAATCACTCTGGGGAGGATATCCACTATCCTGAGTGCAAGAGCTTTGGCCATAATCTTATAACCTACATTAAGTAGAGTAATTGGCCTCCAATTCTTAATCATAAGTCTGTCCCCATCTTTAGTGATAAGCTTAATGAGTCCTACATTAAATGTAGGTCCTAGAGTTCCAACTTCTATGGCCTCTTCAAAAGTGTTGAGAAGGTTATGACAGATCCAATCTACATTAATCTTATAGAATTCAAGTATGAGTCCATCCGGTCCAGGCGCTTTGTCATTGGCCATACTTAGGATGGCCCCTCTTATTTCACTGAGAGAGAGCCCCCTTCCTAAAACCTCTTCATCTTAATCACATATTTTATGTGGGACAATGCTCCTAATCTTTTGTCTAGCATCTTCCATATCTATGTTGTCATCTGAGGTGAATAGGTCCTTATAGAATCTATAGAATGATTTGACAATGCCTTCTTAATCTGAGATAATAGTTCCTTGATCTCTAATACCACTGATCTTGTCTCTTGCCTCCTTCTTTTTGATGGTTTGGAAGAAAAAATTTGATCCTCTATCCCCCAGGTTAATCCATTTGGCTCTGGCTCGAACCTTAGCTCCTCTTGTTTTGACAATCTACAAATTTCTTAGGGAGTCTCTGTAGTGCATGACTTTATCTAGAAGCTAAGGGTTATGAGGGTAATCCTAGATTTGAGACTCTGCTACATGTAGCTCCTCAACTAATTTGATCTCTCTCCTCCTACTATCTTTGGCTCTCTTCTTTCCCACTACCTTTAACATGGTCTACCATGAGTTTGAGGTTTGATTCCACCTGTTAGTCTCTGACCCATGTTTGGCAATGCTCTCATTGAACCAGGCTATTATCTTGATGGCTTCCATCACATCAGGGTCTTTCAAGAGGGAGGAGCTAAGGGCATGCCCTACTTTGTTAGTAGTCAAAGGAGCTTGTTCATCAATCATATGAAAGGAGGAAACAATGGGATGATGATCTGATAGGGAAAAGGGATGGACTTTGACACAGTTGTCCACTGAAGGGGGGCGGCTAAAAACCTATCTGGTGATATAGAATTTGTCAAGTCTGGAGTATATCCTCTTGTCTCCTCTTTGGAAATTAGACCATGTGTACCAGATGCCCTTAGATTCAGATTTCTTGCCTACTAGGGGGTCAAATAGATTTAATTTGGATATCATCCTATTCCAAAAGATTAGTTCATTTCCTTTCCATTCAAATCTTAGCCCTCCTGATTTGTCTTGGGCCCTCTCTACCATGTTGAAATCTCTAGCAAAAATCTAGGGAATATTATCTAAGTTAGTGATCCATCTCCATAGATCAATTCTTGCATTGTGATCATTGGGGGCATACACTGATAAAACTCCAAAGGAATAGCCCTATTCCTTAATAATAACCCAGGCCACTTTTTTATAGGGAGAGAACCCCCATTTACTAACTTTCTTCCTCCATCTAGATCCAATTAAGATTAAGGCTCTCCCTCTCCCCTTCTGATGTTTAGTGGAATAGGCATCAACATCTTTCCAAATGCATTCAGTTCTATATCTAATGAGAATCCTACAAATTTGACTTCTTGTAACATAAGACTGTCAATTTCTTTGTTGAGTTGTAAAAACCTCTTAACCACATATTTTTTGTCCGAGGATTCTAACCCCCTGACATTCCAAGAGGCATAGTTTACTACAATGGGAATTTTAGTTGGTGGAATCATTTGGAGCTGTAAAGCTCTTGAAGCACTGGGGGAATCCTTTCTTTTGTAGTTTATATGGTTTAGCATTGCCAATCACATTGGGGGGTCTACCTCTCTTCCTTTTGGTTCTACTCCCTTCCTCAACTTTCTTGTTTCTCCCTTTCTTATCCCATTCTCCTACTATGAATACAAGTACTTTAAAATCCTCACTCTTCATCTGATCTACCTCAATTTCTCCCTCCTCAAGGTCTAGGTCCTCCTTCTGCTCCGTCTCCAACCTGGTCTCTATTGAAGCAAAGGTTGGTAGCTCATCACCCTCTTTCCTCCTTAAGGAAAACTTCTAGGAATCAAGTGGGGGGAGGGGCAGGAATAACCACCACAAAGAATCTATTAAGCCTTTCGGCCTGCTTAGATGGTGGGGGATCATTACCAGGGTAGGGTGTATGGGTGCTCTCAAGGGGAACATCCAACATGGGGGAATCAAGAGGGAGTGAGAAGTTGGTAAGGCTACCAACCTTCTCCACTGGAATCCCAAGGTTGGGAGGTGGAGCAGAATTAGTCTCTCTACCCAGAGAGAGAACAGAGTAAATCTTCCATTTTGGCTTAGGGGCGGATTTCATCATATTAGCTTTTAATTGGATCCTTTCCAAAGTTATCTGTTGGGCATTCTTAGTTTTGTGTTTTGGCTCTGATTATTTATTATTAATCTTTAGTCCATGGTCTAAGCCTTCAGCCAATGGTAGTCCTTGGAGAGCTTATGAAATGTCAGCAATAGCAAGTGGGGGTTTTGGGGGATGTTTAAACTGCTCTTTAAGTTTGTCAATAGTGCTGATAAGGGTAGCCAAATCCTACAACCAGTTGCCAAAAGGTTCAATTTGCTTAGGATTAGGGTCTCTGCCAATAGTTGGGTTGGGCATGAGTGGGGAATCAAGTTGAGGAGGGGTCATCGGTACTTCCTTGGAAGTCTGGTTGGGTTGACTGGATGAGGGCTTGGAAGATTCACTCAGAGTATCTAGCGACTAGACGCATTTATTTAAAATGGGACAGTCTTGTTTTTTATGTCCTTCTTTTCTACATAGGTAACAACTATTAACTCCTCCCAAGAAGGCAATGGGGAAAACATTAAGAGAACCACCAAGGTCAAACTAAAGGGATTTTGAGAGGTCGATGCTTGGCTTGAGAGAAATAAGGACCTAAATATCAGTGTGGGGATTGAGCACATTGGAATGATCTATCCTCAAAACTTTGTTGACTGGTTCAAGGGCCTATGGAATTAGGTTAAGCAGGTACAGTGGGAGATTTCCTACCACTAACCATATAGGGTTGGAGAGGGTGAGAAATTCACTGCGAGAAGCTTCTAGGGACCACAGGATGGCTCTGAATTTGAAAGGGCTGACTTTCCAGAATCATTTATCTACGATAGCCTTTTGGACTTTTGGATCACAAAAAAATAAAATAAACAGGCCTTTCTATATCATTCTGCAATAAGAAAATTGAAACCCTAATTTATGGCACCAAACACGCTAAAACCAATTGTTAAGGAAAGCCCTGGAGGGGATTCTAGAAATATCAACAGCAGAAAAAAAAATTGTAGTTTCTCTAAGCCTATTCTTCTCTAGTTCTATTGTAGAGAGCATTTGGGGATTAGGCTTGATAACTAGCTTGGGGGTCACCAAAGTCTTACCTCCAGTTCTTGCATTTGTATTTGTGGCTTGGGTGACGGTTGAGATGAAAAGTGCCCCCTCCAATAGCATCCTCTCATCCTGGACGACTTGTTTGAAGGATTTAGGCTTCCCTTGGCTTTTTTGCTCTGCATCTCCTACACTAGTTTTCTCTGCATCTCCACCTATTTTCAAACCAATATTTGTTGTCATAGGATCAACATTGCTTGCTATTTGGTTTACTGAAGGGGTTAAAGCTGAGTCCTTCCTGCCGACTTCATTCAAGCAAGGGAAGTTAATGTCATTAACTTCCCTGGGAGAGGTGGATGCCATAATGGCTTGCCTAGGCCACACACACGGGAAGTACAGAACTCTTCAATCTTTAATCCTTTAACCCTAATTGCAGAGTGAAAATTTTGCCATTCTCACTTAAATATTCCAATATTGTCCAATACCTTTAAAACATAGTATTATATTTCTATTTTATTTTTATATACTAATATTAATTTAGAATATTTATATAAATTTTAGAAACTTATTTTACAAATATATTTTATTTTATTTATTATATATTTTTATTATTTTTATTACAAATAAAAGTTTTCATATAATTAATTGTATATTATTATTTTAGAATTATATTCTAGATTATTTTATGTATTTTTCCAATGATTATATAACATAATATTTTACACATAGTTACTAATACTATATTGGTTTTTTGTAGGTACCTCAAAAAATGCCTTCAAAGATGCATGAAGAGTCTTTCCTAACATAAAATATTGGCATATAAGTTATCTTCATATGATGAAGTTAATGCAGGTTGTGTCTATTGTTCCTACAAGTCAAAGCTGAGTTTGATACACTAGATGCAAGAGTATTCTTAAATCAATTTGAAACAAATGATGGAAATTGGAAAGAAGTGTATCAGATATAGAAGAATGCAAAGTCAAGAAGAGTTCTTGATCTTGATATTATTTATTTTTATTATTTTATGTTTTATATCCTTAATAAAACAAAATATTTTTTTCTTGTAGATTAGATTATTAGATGTTTTACTTTTGAGTAACTTTTTTAAAAATTACAATTTTTATTTAAAAATAATTAGATTATTTGCATTTGTTATTAAGAATAAAATATTTTTAATAATTTAATATATGTATTACAAGTTATATTGATAAAATATTTAAAGTTATAATAATTTATTACATTATTCATAAATTAAAAAAAAATGACAATCAATATTTTTTTAAATGTAAAATGAAAGGCACTAAAATGACCAAGTGGTCATAAAAAAATCATATGACAGGTAGGGGTGACCGTCAAATTCCAAGCCTAATACCACATATTGAAGATCTTGAGGATGTCACATACAACAAGGATGGCTCAGTTCATTTGTCATTTCTCTTCCCAAGTCACGGAGGTGATCATGCATTCCAAAACCTGTGCTAGAGTCTCACCTATTTTTTGACCAATGCCCTACTTGAACTTCCTCAACAAGGCATTTCTCTTTTAGGGTTTCCAAAGCATGTTGAGCTTTCCATCCATATAGTCATGGCATCAGTGGTATATTTTACAATTAAAAAGAAACCTATATCCATGCAAATCTTTTTTTCTACAATCTTCAATGTATCAATGCTTATCTTCAATCTCTTCTTTATATCTCGAGGAAGATTCTCCTTGACTTTTTCCAATTCATCCCGCCAATGCCACTGGGGTTTGCCAAAAACATGCCAGCCAAGAACTATCATAGACTGCCATAACCCAAAATATCTAGCATCCTAAATCAATGGAACTAAGAGAGAGTGGGTTTTTAAAGCACCAGACAAACTTCATTGCATGCTAATTTCATTGCATGGATGAGGCATCCATCAAATACAAGATAAAACTGCCACTTTTCTTGGTAGAGGGCAACAGAGATAGTGGAAAAGGAGGAAAAAGTGAATCTGGTATTCATTACCTTTAGCTAGTTTTCTTTACAGAGTGACAGGGGATAGCTCTATAGATGGGCTTTGCATGACTGCAAGGAATGAACTATGAAGAGGGAGATTTCAATGTAATTGATTTTCGATAGATATCAACTTGGGGAAAATAGAGAGGAAGGAGGAGGGACGGATTGGGTTTGGCTATGAGTTGGGAAGTATGAATGGAATCACTAATGGTTTGATAAAAATTAAAAAAAGAAAATATAAATACAAACTTATATAAAATGGTGCAAGGGGGGAGGGTAGGTTTGAACCTATGACCTCCCAATTACTATTTCTTTTATGTGCCAATAGACTATGCAATATTTATTATTTATTTTAAATAGACTTCAAAATAAAATCATTATTTCTAATTTCATTTTATTTCAGCACACTAAGATTCCGTAAGGCAGCTCATATCTATTTATAAATAAAATTTAAAACATAGAGATCATTCGATCAGTGTATAGAACTAAAAAATCTTCTCTAGATTTTTAAAATATCGTTTACATGGTCAATGACACCATTGAAAATTATATGAAAAAAATAATAAAATAAAAAATCTAAAAACAAACCACTACAATGTCAATCCTACGGATAGTAACTTCAAAACATATGCAATTTTCCAAGTTGCAAAGTAGGCAGAATAATAAAATTAATGAATGGCGAGTAATTTGATAACTTCAGCCAAAAACACTAGTGCAATAAAGATATTTCAAACATGAGTACAAATCAGAACAATATGCAAACAATAGAAAGAGAGAATGGAGCATCACAAGATGTTTTGGAAATTGACAACGGCATAAGTGTGGGATTAAGGGAACAAACCACACCCAAATATGCTCTAAGAAATCATCCTAAGGATCAGATCATTGGTGACAATAGCAAAGGAACTAGAACAAGATTGCAAAATAGAGAAGAGAGGCCACAATATACAAATGTCATCTACTTGATTTATCAAGTAGAACCATAGTTCATAGAAGAGGCATGTATAAATGAATCATGGATCAATGTCATGAAGGAAGAACTAGAGTAGATTAAGAAAAACCACACCTGGGAACTAGTTTCAAGGCCTAAATACAAAAATGTGATTGGCACCAAGTGGGTATACAGAAACAAGATGAATGAAGAAGGCACTGTTGTTAGAAACAAAGCAAGATTGGTATGTAAAGGATATTCATGGCAAGAAGGAATTGATTTTGAAGAAACCTTCACACTTGTTGCTAGAATTGAGGTAGTCATACTATTCCTAGCTTATGATGCCCATAAGAATTTCAAAGTATATCAGATGGATGTGAAATCAGCTTTTCTTAATAGAGACTTAGAAGAGGGAGTATACATTGAGAAACCTGATGGATTTCCTTTATTAGGGAATGAAATTATAGTTTGTAGATTGAAGAATGCTCTCTATGGATTGAAACAAGCACCAAGGGCTTGGTATGCAAGATTGGATAAGTATCTGATTCAATTGGGATTCAAGAAGGGAAATGTTGATAGCAGTGTGTACCTAATAATTACTGAAGAAGGTATCTTGATTGTTGAATTTTTTGTTGATGATATTATATTTGGATGAAATGATGATATGAGCAACAAGTTTGCAAAAGAGATGAAAAGTGAATTTGACATGTCTATGATTGGGGAGATGAAATTCTTCCTTGGATTGCAAATCAGTCAACATAAAGAAGGGATATTCATATCTCAGACCAAATATCTCAAAGAACTGTTGAAAAAGTTTGGCATGGATGACAGTAAACCTGTTGAAACTCCTATGGTAACTGGAAAAAAGTTGTCTTTGGAAGATGAAGCAAAGAATGTACCTCAAACAAGGTATAGATCAATGATTGGAGGCCTTCGATATTTGACACATACTAGACTTGATATAGACAATGTTGTTGGAATTGTTGCAAGATTTCAAGAAGATAGTGAAGAATCTCACCTAATGGAAATAAAAAGGATATTCAAATATCTAAAGGGAAAAATTGAGTCTACTGTTCCATTGTTCAGTCTACTATAGAATCAAAATATGTTGTAGCAATAATCAATTGTACATAAATCATATGGATGAAGCAGATATTTAAGGACATTGGAGTATGTCTAGAAGATTCAGTCACTATACATTGTGACAATACTAGCATGGTAAATATGTCAAAGAACCCTGTTATGCATTCAAAGATAAAACATATAGCAATAAAGTATCATTTCTTGAGAGATAAAGTAGCAGAGAAGGAAGTAAAGTTAGAATATGTGAGTACAAAGGAGAAAATAGCAGACATTTCACAAAACCTCTACCTAAGGATACATTTGAGTATCTAAGAGGTATGCTAGGGGTCATGCCCCAATCTACCCTTGATTAATTGATGCAGGAATTGCATTAGTCCAGAAATATCATAGCACTATTTCATTCTCTATACTATATGCTTGATGTTTCTCCTATGGGGAAGTATATGTATTTGAGCTGAGTTATTGAGAACTATTGGAGACACCTTTGACATTGATGTCAATGAAGGAGAGATTGACACATAAAAAATAGTATGAAAGGATCATCTTTTAAAGGATTTGATGATTGATGAAGAGGATTCGAAAAGATGTTGATGCAAATACAGTACAAGCATGTTTTGGTATTTATGGAACTTACATGTTTTTCATTTATGTTGTCATCAATGCCAAAGGGGGAGATTGTTAGCATGAATGTTGATGTTATTCCTATGGGGGATTATCATAGTAATGATAGAGGCATGCTACATTTTTTGTGTGTTGTATTTATGACAGAGTTTGTCATTGATGGCAACATATGCTATTGATTGGATTGTTTAGGAGCCTATAGAAGAGGTTGTAGAGAATTGTATGGACACATCATAGAGAATAAGAATGTGTGCACGTAGAGGAAGACTTCTAATAATGTCTTGGGTCACCATTTGTGATCGCACATTCTTATGAGTTGATCCGATAGAGTTATGACTATATTACTGATGACTTGTTTTCAGAAGACAAAAACTATGTTTTCACATAGTTGATTACAAAACTTTGTGGATAGCACTCATGGTTGTTGAGTTATGATATGTGAACATAGGTTCATGTAGGACATTAGCTTGAGAGCTTATTTCGATCATATAGTGTCATGATCATATAGGCAACGTTAGATATGGTGTATGCATTGGTAAAGACCTATTTGAAGGCTGACTTAGAACATATTTTAAGTAATATGATATGCAAGCTTAATCAATGGATCTAAATGATTAATTAATGTAAGTAATATTTTGTAACATTGTAAGAGATGTCATTGAAAATATTGTAACATTATAACATTGTAAGCTTAATATCTACCATCGATCCCTTGAGGAAGATCTGAAAGAAAGGGACTCCCATGTGAAGAGAGCTATTACCATGGCATCACTTCAACTTGCTAAAAACAAGGCAATTTACGGCTACAATCTTGATAAATGGGTTCATAATGACCTTGTGGAATTGAAAAATAGGTGCACAAGGCTGGAAACTAGGAATGAGATGCTGGCGGGCACCATTGATAAGCTTAGGAAGGATGTTTCTTTGAATAAAAGAAATGAATAGGTTTTTAACAAGGTATCGGATGATTCCACTATGTTGGAGGAAAAAATCAACAAAGTTTTGGAGAAAGCCATGATCCCTTTAAATGACAAGATCAATAGCAATGAAGCCATGCTCAAGAATTTGTTTGCTCTGTCTAATGATGGAATGAAAGCTACTATGGAAAACTTGAAGACTTTGTGCAGTGTGTTGGAAGGAAACAATAATGACACAATGAAAGACAAAAATGAAGGGACTGAATCCAGCCAGCAACTGGGACCGGGCACTAGAACTAGATCAACTACCAAGAAGAAGATCAAGGTGAAGGACCAGGAAATAATTAATCTAAAATATTCTATTAAGACTATGCAGAGTCAGTTGGTGGAGTCAGAGGGCTTCCTGAAGACTCTGGTTTGATTCTGATTTTGCAGCCTTTTTTGGCCCTGTCCTGCTAAGGGTTGCTCGCTTTTGTCTTTTTTGTTTTTTTGAGGTTGTGCTTATTGTAAATCTAGGAAGTGTCCCTACTAGGGATTATCCTTTTTGGGGATAGTCTGTTTTCTTTTTGTTTCTCGATGCTTTTCTTTTCAAAAATTTGTTAAAGGGTTTCGGGGCCCTTCAAAACCTGTTGTTACTGTAATCAAAAATATTGTAAGAGATGTCATATACATCTTCACATGAGTGCATTGGTATTTTTTAAATAGGATTTATCCTATTAAGGCTGACTTGGATATAATTATTCTAACTTGTATTTAAGGATTGAATTCCTTGGAAAATAAGTGTGGAACTGCATTGTTAGAATAACTGAGAGGGGGGTGAATCAATTATCTACTGTCCCAACCTACAAAATGTATCACTTAAAACAAATTCAGCTAATTCAATAGCTCGGTAAACAATAAATAGTAAATTGTCTGTGACTTTACCGATTACCAGTTAATTGCTCATAAAGATTACCGACCAAATCAAATATGTAACATGAAAAGTATGATAGCCAAATAATCACCACAAAAACACATAACACAAAATATTTAACGTGGAAACCCTATAAAGGGAAAAACAACCTAGGACCGATAACCCAAAATATATTCACTCTTCTGAAGTGAGCTCGGTGAAGAGACAACCCTGTTAAAGGTTACAAAACACATTGTAAGGTGTGACCTTATTAGAGGATTTAACACTATTAGTTATCGTCCAACCAACATTCACTATGGGGTTGACAGGATAATAATGTACATTCTATGAATGACATATAAGACTTTCAAGTCCACTCGATTAAGAGATTTTATCTATTTACAATGGTTAAACTGTAACAGTAGGTGATCTGATTACAATACAACTTGACTTTGCAGATGTTCAGATCTATTCTAAGTCCATACAAATCCTCTAATCAATATTTCAATTTAGTTCTTCAATATTCAATAACTTACTGTCCCTTGGTAAAAGCTCTCTAACACTCGGTTAACTCTGCAATTCAGTTATCCTCTAACTAGTTTGATCAGGCAAGCATGAAGCAATGTTCACGCAATATCTTTGCAGTCACCTTCTTCTGGCATCCTTTTCACAATAAAATCAATGTCTCTTAAATAGACAAGTAAACCATTTTCTTTTCATCCATGATATTTTTTCGCTTAATCTACTTCATTGATTTTACTTCTTAAACTTTCTCGGCTGATGTGTCAGTAACACATTTCATTTCCATCCTTTAGATCTTCTTTGAATTTTTTTAGCCGTTGATCTCATAACAAATTTTATCTTCCACCTCAAAATCATACACTTTATAGCTCATCAATTTATGTCGGCTAAACTAATCATTTAGTTCTTTTTTCCATACTTGGTTAACAAAGAAATGTGTCAGTGAACACAAGATTGGTTGATATTGTTGCTTGGTATACACTACACTAGCTCAGTGTATACTGGAATGCTTCATTAACTGACCACACTGCTTTGTAACATTTTACTTCCAACTTCATAACAGATTAATGCAACATAATCAAGTCAACAATATGAAGTCATAGACTCGTCAATAAGTTACCAAGAGTATTCCTTATCCTAATCTGTCATGTCCATCTTCCTCCATGTAGATATCTCGGTTCTTCATCTTTTCTCTCCTCTTTATAGATGTTTAGATATTTTCAACTAACATGATAAGTACTGTCAAAACTAGTTGACATCAATGACAACATAAAGACTTATTTAATTATCTTACCTATCCATTCAGTGCTCAATGATCGCTAATCACTTTGTAGTTCATCAATCAGGTTCTCAATTAGTTGCAGTTCATCAATCTCTCCCTTTGGCATTAATGGCAACTCAATAAATATGAAATATACCATACACATACCAAACATGTATTCTACAACTATGTAAGAAATGATGTAAGCTCTCCCTAGCTTAATATGTTTAATCACTACGTTACAGGATAGAATTACAAGTGCAGACTTTCTTCTGCGGATTTGATCTTAGCAGCTTCTCAGATTATCTCTCCCTTAGATAGATGTTCTAGTGATCTCCTCGGTTATCATATTGATTCATATTGTTTATCTTTCCCTTTGAAAATAATACCAAATAAAAAAAATAAAACATACAGCTCTGCAATAGCTAAGTAACTCTCTATTGTTCGGTGCATACAACGTATCTCTGTATACTGATATGCAAAACTCTATTCTAGTTCCTCAAATCTTTCACAACCTTAGACATAATCCAAAGTGTGATCTATTTTGCATCAACATGAATGATCTTCTGATAAGATTAGGCTAATGCAACCTCCAAATCACATTAGTGACTAGTAGATAGGTGACAGACCCCAAGTCTAGTCCTCAAGTATTCAAAAGTTTCCTTCGGTAGAGGCTTGGTAAATATGTCAACAAGTTGCTCTTTTGATGTAACATATTCCAGTTTAACTTGCTTCTCCTGTACTTGTTCTCTTAAGTAGTGATACTTAATCAAAATATGCTTGGTCTTTGAGTGCATTACAAGATTCTTAGAAATGTTTATTGCACTTGTGTTTTTACAATATATAATCATTGGCTCAGTGATTACCTCATTCATCCCTTCCAACACTTGCTTGATGTAAGCAATATTTGAATAGTTTGTAGTAGTAGTAACATACTCTACTTCAGCAGTAGACTGATAAATACATGATTTTTTCTTACATGTCCAAGTAACAAGTCTTCCACCAAAGAAAAATGCTCCTCCGGTGGTACTCTTTTTGTCATCTACATTTCCAGCCCAATCTGCGTCAGTGTAGACTCTTAGTTCAAACTTGCCTTCCTTATGATACCATAATCAATAGTCCTTATTTTTCTTTAGGTATCTTAAGATTCTTTTTGTAGCAACCATGTGTGACTCCTTAGGATTTGCAAAAAATCTAGCAACTATCCCCACAGCATGTGCAATGTCTAGTCTACTATGTACTACATACATCAACTTACCAATCATTGATCGGTATAGTGTCTGGTTTACCTATGTAGTTTCATCCTCTTTAGTCAATTTGCAGCTTGTGACCATCAATGTTCCAACTATTTTAGCACCTTCCATGCCAAATGTTCTTAGTACTTCATTTATGTACTTGGATTGTGTGATGAAAATTCCATCATTCTATTGAATAACCCGCAAGCCTAGAAAGAACTTAATCTCTCCAAACATAGACATTTCAAATTCTTTTCTCATCTCATCAGCAAATGATTTACAGATATGATCTTTTCCTCCAAAAATAATATCATCCACAAATATTTCAGCAATCAAAATAGTGTCATCAGACTCTCCTTTCATATACAAATTGTTGTTTTCACTAGTTCTAACAAAACCAAAACTTAAAAAATAATTATGCAGCCTTTCATACCAAGCTCTAGGTGCTTGCTTTAAACCATATAAATCTTTGTGTAGTCTACATACCATGTCTTTCTTGTTTGGATCATCAAACCCTTATGGTTGTTCTATGTAGACCTCCTCTTCTAGTATCCCATTCAGAAAAGAAGACTTAACATCCATTTGATAAACTTTAAATTTCTTTTGTGCTACATAGGCTAGTAACATGCGAACTCCTTCTAGTATAGTAATAGGTGCAAAGGTTTCACCATAATCTATTCCTTCCTCCTGTGCATACCCCTTGCAAACTAGTCTGGCTTTATTCCCTGTAACCTCTCCATTTTCATTCGGCTTATTTCTAAAAATCTATTTAGTACCAATAACATTCTTATCTTTAGGCCTAGGTACTAAAGTCCATGTCTTGTTTTTCTCTATCTATTCTATTTCTTCATTTATTGCATTTACCCATTCTTCATTCTCGAATGCAACTTTAACATTTTTTGGTTCAAACTCAAAAACTAAGCATGTACCTTGTCTTAACTTACTTCTTGTCAGCATGCTAGCTTGCTTGTCTCCAATAATTTGGTTCTTAGGATGATGTCTTCTAAAAAATATTTTCAGTTCTTGATCTCTTCTTTGTTGTTCATCCTATTCAGGTTCATTCCCTTGCTCAGTAGCTCCTTCCTAATCAACAGTTTCTCTTTCTTGTTCCTCAGTGTTGTTTTCCTGATGACTGGTTGACACAGTCTGCAGTTTCGGTAGGTACTCTGGATGTTCAATGTAAGTGAATCTACCATAGTCTTCCTGCTTCCTAGTGCTTTCTTCACCATTCTTAGTATCAAATTCATCAACCCTAACATTAGTACTTTCAATCATTTTATTAGTAACTTTATTTAGACACTTATATGCTTTTCTTTTAGTGGAATATCCAAGAAATATCCCTTCATCCCCTTTAGAGTCAAACTTTCCATTTCTTTCATCTTTCAAAATAAAACACTTGCTACCAAAAATTTTGAAGTAACTTATAGTCAGTTTGTGACCAAACCATAACTCGTAGGGTGTTTTGTTTGTGCCCTTCTTCAATTGTACTCAGTTTAGAGCATATACAGCTATACTAATTACTTCTCTCTAGTATGTCTAAGCCACATTATTTTCTATCATCAGTGTCCTTACACAATCAACAATCGATATGTTCCTCCTTTCAGCAATCCCATTTTTTTGAGGTGTTCTCGGTGCTGAAACCTATCTTTTTATACCATGCTCATTGCAATAGTTAGTAAATTCATCAAAAATAAATTCACCACCTCTGTTAGATCTTAAGCATTTCAATTCTTTCCTAGTTTCTTTCTCTACTTTTACTTTATACCATTTAAACATCTTAAATGCCTCAGATTTCTCTTTTAAGAACATTATAGTCATCAATCTAGTGTAATCATCAACAAACAGAGTGAAATATCTATCTCCATAATACCTCTGTGTTCTCATGGGACCACATAGGTCGGTGTGAACTAGCTCCAAAATTTTCTTTGTTGAATAGTCTTTACTCTTAAAACTAGATTTTGTCAATTTACCTTTCTAACATTGATGACACATTACATGATCCGGCTTTGCTAGGCTAGGTAGAACTCTAACCTTTTTCTTTTTACTTATCTTGATCATGTCATCAAAGTTTACATGACATAACCTTTTATGCCATAACCATGCATCCTCATTTTTCATCATTAAACAGGAAGACTCAGCATTGTCAAGATAAAACAAGTTACCTTTGGTTTGTGCTCCTGTTCCAACAAGATTTCCTCCATCATCACATATCTTTACTTTCTTTCTCTTGAAAACTAATCGATGACCTGAGTTGTTAAGTTGTGCCACACTTAGCAATTTTTAATTTAGTCCTTCTACCCAATAAGTATTATCACATCTTATTTTATCATTTATTAGTAAAGATCCTTTTCCTCTAACCATACATGGTGTATCATTACCTATTTTTATAGATCCTCCATTATATTTCTCTAGATGATCAATTTTTTCTTCATCACCTGTCATGTGATGTGTACAACCACTATCAATTATCCATGTATCATTTTTATTAACCTTAGAAATAAGTGTTGTCTCTACATACCTTTCTTCTTCCTTAGAATCATCCTTCATCGCAACAAATACTACTTCAACATCATCATCTATATCAGAATCAGTATCATTCTCTTCAGCAATGTAACATACCTTTTTTCCCTTATCATTGTTGTCTTGGTTATCCCTGTTGTAGTGTCGATAACTTCTGTTGCTTCTTCTCCCATAGCTTCCTTCACCATATCGATCTTTGTTTCTGTCATCAACTTTCCTATTTGGGCATCTAGCAGCAATATGACCAACTTCTTTGCATTCAAAACATGCTAAAGGTAATTTACCTCTATATCTACCTTTACCTTTAGGTAATCTTCTAGCCATAAGAGCTTCAAGTTCATCAAGCTCATCATTAGTATTAGTGTCACTATCATTCTTATTATTTCTACTGCTAGACTTACCGATCTTCAGAGAAGGTGTAAAAGCATATTCAACAGATGGTACAACACTATTATCAAAGTTTTTTAGCTTAAAAGTTGTTAGCTTACCAATCAGATTATCAAGTGTGAGAGTACTGCCAAGTGCAGACCTCATTTCATGTATTACAAAAATTCTGATTGCATAAATAGGCAATAGGGTTCTTAGAATTTTGCTTACCACTATATCTTCTTCAATGACACCACTAGATCCTCTGATAGCATTAACTACCTCCTTTGTTTAGTTTGTATACTACACTATATTTTCTCCTTCTTTCATTTTCATATCATCGAGTCTCCCTCTTAAATTTTCAGCTCTTGCTATTTTGACATTTGCATCACCACTATAAACTTGAGCAAGTTTATCCCATATTTCCTTAGAGGTAAGGTAATCCTTGACATCTTCAAATTCAGCATTTGATAGAGTAGCAGCAATCTCCATCATAGTAACATTATGCTCATGTCTATCTCTTAATTGATCAAGAGTCAAAGGTCCTGTAGGAGATGCTAAGTAGCCATTATCCAATAGGGTGAGGGTAGAATTCCAAATCCCAGATATATGAAGTCTCATTCAGATTTTCCATATTGTAAAGTTATCCTTGTTTAGTTTTGGCACTTCCCTCTTATAAATTTTGTGATCTTTATGCTGAAGTCCTTAAAACTCTATTCCAAGCAACCAATATTCTCTAATACCAATTGTTAGAATAACTGAGAGGGGGGTGAATCAGTTATCCACAGTCCCAACTTACAAAATGTATCACTTAAAACAAATTTAGGTAATATAGTAGCTCAATAAACAATAAATACTAAACTATCTGTGACTTTACCAATTACCAATTAATTTCTCATAAAGATTACCAACCAAATCAAATATGTAACATGAAAAGTATGATAGCCAAGCAATCACCACAAAAACACATAACACAAAAGATTTAACGTAGAAACCCTGTAAAGGGAAAATCCACCTAGGACCAGTAACCCAAAATATTTTCACTCTTCTAAAGTGAGCTCAGTGAAGAGCCAACCCTGTTAAAGGTTACAAAACACACTATAAGGTGTGACCTTGTTAGAGGATTTAACATTAACAGTTATCATCCAACCAGCATTCACTATGGGGTTGATAGGATAACAATGTACATTCTATGAATGACATATAAGACTTTCAAGTCCACTCGGTTAAGAGATTTTATCTATTTACAATGGTTAAACTGTAACAGTAGGTGATCTGATTACAATACAACTTGACTTTGTAGATGTTCAAATCTATTCTAAGTCCATACAAATCCTCTGGTCAATATTTCAATTCAGTTTTCAATATTCAATAACTTACTGTCCCTTGGTAAAAGCTCTCTAACACTTGGTTAACTCTGCAGTTTGGTTCTCCTTTAACCAGTTTGATCAGGTAAGCATGAAGCAATGTTCACATGATATCTTTGCAGTCTCCTTCTTCTGACATCCTTTTCACAATGAAATCAATGTCTCTTAAATAGACAAGTAAACCATTTTCTTTTCATCTATCATATTTTTCCACTTAATCTCCTTCATTGATTTTGTCACTTAAACTTTCTCAGATGATGTGTCAGTAACATGTTTCATTTCCATCCTTTAGATCTTCTTTTAATTTTGTTAGCCATTGATCTCATAACAAACTTTATCTTCCACCTCGAAATCATACACTTTACAGCTCATCAATTTATGTCGACTAAACTAATCATTTAGTTATTTTGTTCATACTTGGTTAACAAAGAAATGTGTCGGTGAACACAAGCTCAGTTGATACTGTCACTCGGTATACACTACACTGGCTCGGTGTATACTGGAATGCTTCATTAACCAACCACACTGCTTTGTAACATTTTGCTTCCAACTTCATAACAGATTAATGCAACATAATCAAGTCAACAATATGAAGTCATAGACTCTCAATAAGTTACCAAGAGTATTCCTTATCCTCATTTGTCATATCCATCTTCCTCCATGTAGATATCTCGGTTCTTCATCTTTTCTCTCCTTTTTATAGATGTTTAGATATTTGCAACTAACATGATAAGTACTGTCAAAACTAGTTGACATCAATGACAATATAAAGACTGATTTAATTAACTTACATATCCATTTAGTGCTCGATGATCTCTAATCACTTTGTAGTTCATCAATCAGGTTCTCAATCACTTATGGTTCATCATGCATATGCAATATATAGAGGTAAATGCAAGCTTAAGGCTGCATTGGATACTTTTTGTAGAATAGTGGTTGTGCACTTTGGCACAAGGTGGAGATTGCTTGGCAGTGATTGAAGGCTAGAAGCAAGTTCAAAATAGAATTAACTCAAACTTGAAGTTGTAAGGTTTGGAGAACTTGAGGGTGGCTTTAACTCTCAAATATCTTGATCAGGTTGATGTATTGTACACCCCTAATAGGTTTTGTCTTCCTTTAATAGGGCTAGACTCTTAACAAGGTTAATTCCTTAATTAGAATCATATTGTAAAGACTCCTAACATTGTCTATCCTTTAACTGGGGCCTACCTATTGTAATACTCAACTCCTAACAGGGTCACAACTCTTAACAAGTCTATTATACCTATATAGTGCAAATATTTTTGGGTACCATCCCCACTGGGGTTTTTCCCTTAATAGGGTTTTCCTTGAGAACACATATTGGTGTTCATATGTATGTGTGTTATTGCTGCATTCACTTTTTAGTTCAGTATTTTGTTTTAAGGAATAAGTTTGAAGTAAAAGTTTCACTATAGTGTATTGGCATCACTGATTCACCCCCCCCACCCCTCTCAGTTGATTAGGACATTGTTATTCTAACACAAAACACTTTATAAAATCTTACATTTTCGATGAGGTTCCATTGTTTCCAATCAATGCAAAATGCAAATAGAATCAAAACACGGTAGTTTTTTGTAGAAAAATGGCTTCCTCAAGTGATTGTTCCTTTGTTTATGGCGTTTGAAATGGTCCAAAGCCATAGGTTTTGAGGAATATAATGTTCCTCAAAATCCATACGCATTTTGAGGAACATTTTTGTTCCTCAAAACTCGTACACATTTTGAGGTGCTATTGGCATTTTTTAATATTTTTGGCTAGGCTTGGTAAAACCAAGCCTAATACAATTTTAAATTTTGTATAACCCGCATGGGTTATGAAAATTTTCATTTTTTTTTATGTTTCCACTAAACTTTCCACCATCTTGGTGCACTTACCTAGCTCTAGATTCACCAAAAAGATTATGAATGTGGAAGTACTTCTCCATATATACTATCCATGCCTTCACATCATCATCGATGGCTTACCATCAAAAGTAGGAGGTACGACCTTCTTGAGGTCCTTACTTAGTTCCTCAGCTATTCTTCCCCTATTATTAGCAACCCCAAGATCTTCATTTTGTTTCTACTTCTCTCCATTCCTCCTATCTTCTTCTTCCTTTCTCTATGCTTCCACCCTCAAATCTTCCTCTAGTTTTTGTTGAGCTTCAAGCCTCTGATCCTCTTCACTCTTCCTTATTTCCTCTTCATTTTTCCTACCTCTTAAGTCCTGTTCAAGATGATCCATGTGATCACCTTACTAATGTAAGAGGTTTCTTTGTTCAGTCAAGAGGGTTAAGATCTCATCTAGCCTTCGATTTGGTTCATCATTATTCTACTCATTGCTAGTTCTATCCATGTTGAGGTTTCAAGTTTTCATGGTGAGTAATCAATTCTTGCACCGAGCATAAGTACACAACTTAGCAACAATAGACCAAGGTCCTAGTGTTTAAACATGGTTTTGATACCACATGTAAAGACCAAATTTACCACAAAAAAAAAAATAACAAAAACTTTGGATAAGTCGAAACCATAGTCATAGTCGATCAATTACTAAGACTAGTAACATAAAATTTTCCATTTCATTATTAAGATAATTATAAATAAAATGAGTAAGATAGTCAAATAACATCAAGAATCAAGCAAAGGTACAATATAAGGAAGTCGACCATACTGTCGATCTTACAAATTAAATCCATTTTAATACAAATGAAATAATTACCTCAAAGATGTTGACCAATACATTGTGCATCATAAATCAGGGAGATACATAATACATCAAGTACATGACCAAAAGGTCAATAAAAAAAAATATCAATATATATGCCATCAAACTATCCATCATCTATCTACATGCTCCAGTAACCTAAGCCATCAGACACCTGTCCATCCACAAATTACAAGATAAGAGTGTACTTCAGATGTTTTTTTTCCCCAACTACATAGTGGTTAACTCCCCTGGGCTCATCCTAAAATGAAGAGTGCACTGACCCCGTACAAGAAACCTAGCAACTCGGCACTCGTGGATCGGAAGGAATCTGGTGCAAGCTGTGAACTATCTACTTCCCTCATAAGTCTAAGTAGAACTAACACAAATATGATAGAGAGAAAGAACATAACCAACACATTTAAGAAAACATGTGTTTGTAAATCTTAGGCCTAAGAATTTAATTACTAGACTTCTACTGGCAGGTTATATATAAAAAAGAAAACATCCACCCTTCTCTGTTTACCCATTTTTAGCACCCTTTCCCAAGATATATTTCACCAATCATAAGAGATAATGAAGAAATCATATATTCAGTATTTCCAAAATTAAAACTCAATCACAAAGTTACCTTTTTCACCAATAAATTCACATAGCGATTATTTATAAGAGAAAAATAAAATCATATCATTATTATATTAGAACAAAACTTTTCCCTCCAAACTATTCATTTCCAAATTTTGAATGTACTTTGTTCTCATAAAAATCCACAATAACATAAATAATTATTTTTTTAAAAGCTCATAAAAAGAAAATATAAATATTAATTTATATAAAATGTTGCGAGGGGGAGGGTGTTTTCGAACCTATGACCTCCCAATTTCTATTTATTTTTATGTACCAATAGACTATGCAATATTTCTTATCTATTTTAAATATACTTGAAAACAAAAGCTTTTTTTCTATTTTCTTTTCATTTTGACATACTAAGGTTCAGTAAGGTGGCTTATATCTATTTATAAATAAAATTTAAAACATAGAGATCATTCGATCAGTGTACACAACTAAAGAATCTTCTCTAGATTTATAAAATATCATTTACATGGTCAATGACACCGCTGAAAAGTATATGAAAAAAAAATCTGAAAACAAGCCACTGCAACGTCAATCCTACGGATAGTAACTTCAAAACACAAGCAATTTTCCAAGTTGCAGAGTAGAAAGAATAATATCATTTATGAATGGCGGGCAATCTAATAACTCGCAGCCCAAATAAATTAATAGAAATATACTTCAGTCAGAAACACTGGTGAATTAACAATAAAGGCACTGAATGGTACCTGGAGAAAATATAATAAAATAAATAAGAAGTTTGGACAAAAAATTTAGCAGAAAATCAATTTTCCAAGCTAGAATTTGGCTACAGAAAATGTACTATTGTGAGGATTATTCTTCAACTTGTTAAAAATTTTAAAGTCAAACATTATTAAATAAAAAATGGTTGTTAACTGTTGTGCGTCTTATAAGTAATAAACAATGCCAAAACATATCTATAGATTTGAAAGAAAATCTAATCTTAAAAGGAAAATAAAACATGATATTCTAAAACCAACTCCATGCTCATTTGATTTTCTAAACTCAATCCCTACAGGATAAGGTGAAAAACAATGATGAGGAATAATTATATACACTCACACACATATATTTAAATAATATAAAAAATTATTTAATTTACCTCTATTACAACTACTGTGGACAAAAGAAGCTTTACATATTGTTCTAAGTTAATGTCCAGTATAAATCCACCCACATGCATAACCATGTTTTCATCAAAACAAAACAACCTGATAATAAAATAAAAGATAAGAAAAACCTAGAAGATCGCAATAATAAAATAAAAGATAAGAAAAACCTAGAAGATCACAATAATAATCTGAAGAACTTCGTATTTCAAGCTTCTCCAAAAGTCTAACTCTTGCTCCCCTTCATTTTTCTATTTTTCTACTCCCAAACTTCTCCCTCTTTCAAGTTTTTCCTTTGCTTCCCTCCTTAAGCATGTGAATCTCTATTTTTTTCTCTTAATTGTGTCTTGCATGCCACCAAAATCGAATGCCAGTGGTAGTTCAATTTAATTTTTTGATTAATTCTAAGTTCACATTCAAGGAAAGAGAACAATCCAATCAATGTTTATTTCCCTTTAATTAATATCAAAACTTGCCTAATTGTTTCTTTATATATTTTTTAGTTTCAAATATTCCACTTTTACTTCTTGAATAAAGAAGTCAAGATAATATCATTTCAATATTAATTAATTTTAATCTAACATTCTTTTAATAAAGTAATGTCATTGGATTTTGTATAATTAATTTTTTGTCCTATTCTATCTATAATCGTATTCACATCATAAAGAGACAATAATCAAATACGATTTCACACACATCAAAAGTACAAATGAATTATCCAACTATTTTCTAAGTGGTGTGTGCAACCAAATATCCAATTCCATCACTATAGAGGAGCTAGCCTCCTCTTCTTCAACCACACTCTCGCCTTCAATCCTTCCAAAACATCTCAAGTCACTAGATATTTCATCAATAGGTTAGTCCATAAAACCAAAAATCAAATTTAAATTTCATTTAACGTATATGAAACTAAATCCTCATAATAAAATCACAATATCACCATGATGTAAGTTCAAATTAAAGTTGTAATCATAATGACTAGAATGTCTAAATTAAACAAAATGACTTGATTCAAAAAGTACCTAACCAATTCAACAAAAGTCATAAAAATGTCCCCAATATGTCTTAAATATCAGGAGTCTAATAGATTGGATTATGACAACTTTCTACTTCAACTGCGGTATTGGTGTTTTTATTAGAACAATTGAAAACATGTTTGTGTATATAGTTTTTCACTATTTTTTTTCTTTTGTTTCTAATGAAGCACTCAAATTTTTGAAATGTTCACCTTTGTACCTTTGTTTAACAATTGAAGTTGGGGTTTCCCTATATGAAGAGGAGCCATGTGCATTACACATTGTCTTTTGACTTCTTATTCCAATGGATAGCTGATAACTCTCCACAAGCTACATTGAAAATATATCATTTGATAACATCAATTTTCTTGCTATCTAGAACTACCCCACTTTCACATCTATGCGTGACATTTTACATGACAATGTGGGTTTTCACATTATATAGTAGAGGTAGTCATATTCAATTTAACAAGTGCTTCCAATATTGCATTCAAATCATGGACAATCTTGATCTACACCCTGAGTCTTGGTAAATGATAAGACAATTAAAACCTTAAATACCAATGTTGTCTCCTCTGGTGTACATTATTGAAGAGTCTCAAAACTTTGCATTTTATCTCTTATTTGTAATATTTTCATGATTCTTGATCCGTCATCATGATGGTGACCCACATGGCCCGTGCATGGATGCCACACTTTGTCCATGTTCAAAGAGTGTTAAGGTCTTTATATGTATACTACAACAATTACTGAGAAAACAACATTGGTGCAATCATACCATGTAATGCCACCACCAGCAACTTCTCTTCTTACTCCTTATTGTGAGTACTTCTAGTTAAATCCAAGGCACTGGAAGGATGACTAAAAAATGGCCATGAATATTTGAAGGAGTTGGTGGAAAGCTTTGCAAGAATATATATATATATATATATATAGGTTGAGCCTAAGGCTATATACAAGAGCTTGTTTTTATGTCTTTGATAGGTTTCTAAATCTGGAGGAATAACTGGATGCTACCATTGCCAAATTCTATTCAGAATTCCTTAAAACCTTTTCTATTTATCTACCTCATGTGATTACCTTCACAGTGGAAACAAAATAAAAATCATCTATCATTGTAAAAATACTATATAGAAACCACGAGAATTCAACCAATTTTCATCATGAGTTCAGTCAAAATATTTTCAAAACTTTGATTCATTCATAGTAGGTACACATGACATTTGAAAGATGCCTCCACAAAGTTCAATTCCATGTGGGCTCTGCATATCTTGATTATAGTATCTCACAATATGATATGCCTTCCACCTTTACAATCCTAACAATGCTTTGGTCATTGTAAATTCATCACTGTTAGTAACCAGTTTGGAGGGGAATATTAGCAAGTCATGTGAAATTTGGCTTCTTCTGATCTACGATGGGCCTCCACTTCATTTTGTGCTTCACACATGTTGGATTTCTAATTCATGTGTCTTAAAAGATTTTGAAACATGTTGTACTTTGAAATGCTTGGAGAGTTTAAAGTGGAAACAGTCTGAGAGGGGGTGAATCAAAGTGTTAAGAATTATTTTAACTTTTACAAAGTTTGAACACTTATTCACAATGGAAGATTACTAAATTTATCAAATAGAACATAAATAAAAATTAACACTTGAAGATCCACTTTGCTGTGAAAGAAAAAAAAAATTTCTGTGGTGGCTCTAACCATTTTGCAAGAAAGGTCCAGTACGCTACCCTTAAGAGAAGCAAGGAGAAAAGATAGAACTGCACCTAGAGCTGTCCCCTGAAAGGCTGGTCCAAAGAAAACTTTGACAGTGCGACCAAAGGGAACCCTGGCATGGCGAGCAGTGGAGGAGTTATCAAGAACTATTTTAGTTTTGGATCCGTTGTTGTCATCTTACCTCTTGACTCACAAACTAACCACTTTGTTGAAGAAAGTGTGGCCCTCTAAGTCACCAAACTTTCCCATGACATAGGGATCAAAAAGCTTTGGCTCGAAGGAGACTCCAAGAACATCATTAACTGCTTAAAATTCAATCATACCCTTTCATGGACAATATCCAACATGATTGAAGAAATACGAGCCCTTTTAAATTCTTTTGAAGTGGTTCACATATCCCACATGTATAGGGAAGCCAACCAAGTCGTTGATTGGTTTTCCAACTTGGAAATTAAAAAGGAAGCAATCATGAGTTGGCATCACGAAGGAGATTTCCCTCGTGAGGTGAAGGATTTAGTCGATAGGGATAGACTCCAAGGAAACAAGGGAATCATAAATGATAATTATGAAAAGTAATGAGGATTTTTGGAGGTTTCATTCCATAAATGGCAAGTACTGGAGGGACAAAAAGGCCAATGAATACGCATCCATTTCGCACACTTTCTAGGTATTCATTCCCAAGAACTGCATCCATTCCCAAAGCCAAAAAAGAAGAAAGCTCAGGATGACTGTTACTAGAAATAATCTTAACAATAGCCTTCAGTCTCACCAGAGAATTGCCCAAATCTATATCGACGCAATGGTAGGGGAAATACACAAAAGGGAGATCACTAATGACAATGCAAAATGGAAGAGACACACTAAGGTCTGGAATGCTCTACAAAAAGGGGAAATAAAAACCTTCATCGAAAGGTTACATGGCAGTAAGAAAGCGGTCACAAACATCTTCATGAAAAGCTAGAATGAAGGAAGCATGGAGATTGAGGGAAAGACTTTCACTATCACAGAGGAGGTCATACTGAAAGTCATCCACATCCCCATTGTTGGAAAAAAATTCTACAGGGACCACAAAATCTCTGACAATACCATCAACCACTTCGTGAGAGATGATGAAGAGAAGAAAACTATTATTAAAATGGGAACTTAATACCAGTCCGAAGGTATCAAAATATTGTGGAAGTTTTTTCTAAAGGCCTTGATTTCCTATGTCACACTTGACACCAAGTTCGACAGAATTAGGACCTACCACTTTGTGTTATTGAACCATCTCAGGCATGGTATGAAGGTTTCCATCATGTTTTACCTATATTCTTCAATTAATGAAAATATTAATCATTTTAGGGAGAAGAATATATCTAACCCTACTCCTCTACATGAGGGTCTAATATTGTTAATATATGATTTCATCAAAGCCCAAACCCTAGGGAAGGTGATAGAGGACAAAACGGAAAGAAGTGATGTTTCTAGGTTTGATTACATCCCCTTAGACCAACATGACAGTGTGGGAATGCACTTTGAGGATTATGAGGAAGAAGAGGTCAAAAATCCAAAGCAGGGTTCCTCCTCAAAGAAGAGATCTATGACCTTGGTCAAAAAGGAGGCAAAAAAGGAGATTTCCTCAGAAGAGGAATATAATGACAATGTGGAAGAAATGAATATAGATGATGAGGGTAATTCTAAAGGTGAGGTCAAGAAGATAAGTGAACAGACCACAAGGGATAAACACATAACAAAGGGGGAAAACTCAGGTTGTCAATTTGTTGATCTTACCATTAGCGAAGATAATACCCCCCCCCCCCCTTCAGGAGCCAATGAAAATACTTAGGACCCTAACACTAAGGAGCCTAATGATGACCAGGGAGATCCATCTACCCATTCCCCCAATACCCAAGACCTCTCTAATGAAAAGAACTGGTCTAGAGGGGAGTATCAAAGTGAAGACTTTGGCAAGGGGAAAAAGTGTGGCAGAATTTCAACATGAACATAATGAGGATGGGGATTATCAGGGAAGCCGTGAACCCCAAAATCCTCAAGGAAATCGATGGAAAAATCTAGAAGGAGGACTTGATTGACACCATTATGGTCATCCTCAATGATAAGGCTACAAAAATGGAGATGAATCTTCTTAACAATGCAAAGAATAGCATGTGGACCAGTTCAAGTCTTTCGAATGGCACTTCTAAGAACTTGAAGAACTCAAGGAAAAGACCTAGAGTATCACAAACAACAAGGAACACAAAGCCACTGAGGATATTCGATGCTTGGACTCAAGGATCAATCTACTGGAAGGTAAAATGAAAAGCCTTGAGGAAAGCCTCAAAGGCATAGCAGAGAAAAATTTCAATATCCTTAAAGCCTCCAACGAGCACATCAAATTTATCATAGACAAAATGGAAGAGAAGATGGATAGAAAGGATGAGTAGATGACCAAAGAGGAAAAAAAGGAGAAGCCCAATGAAGGTCCACGTAAGAGAACTAGAGCCAAATCAAAGAGAAACATAGATGAAGAAGGCTCCAATGACACTCAGAAGATCAAAGAGGTAGCAGAGAAGATGGAACTTCTCAAAAGCAACGCTGCTGTGATTCTCAAGAACCTCTCCTGATCCTGCATCATGGTGCATTTTCTCTTGTCCCTTTTTTTCTCTGTTTCAACTGTTCCTACTCTATGGTAGTTTGACTCTCAGCCTATTGCTGGCATGTTTCTTTGTTTTCTTTTTCTTAGTTAAGTCTTGAACTCTTTATTGCTACATTTTAAGATGTTGTGGGTTTTAGGAACCCTGTAAAACCTATTTTACTTAATCAAAAATAATTAACACTTGAATAGAAAATCACAAAAATGTAAAACTAAACTTGTAAAATAAAGTATCGAAGAAACTAGATGCAACACATAAAGGACACCATAACACATTGATTTGTTTTGAGTGGGAAACCCTCAAAACCATCTAGTTTTGTCATAGGGAGAAAAACCACTCCAATCTTGTATCTTTCTATCGATTCAAAATGAGCACCAACTCTTTACAATGTTTTGAAAAACCTACTATAAGGAGCACCAACCCCTCTTCCTTGTTACAACTAAAAGTAATGTTCAAATTACATATGAATACAGTTGTACAACTTGCATCCATGAAATCACATATAACCATAGGATTTAGCACTGAATCAATACAAGGACACAACCTTATACAAGAAAAGATGGACACACATTCAGTGTATAATTTTCATGACCACCTTCCCTTATATAGGGATAGATTATATAACTTGTAATTCTCAAAATGTGATTGCAACTATTTTAGGAATAAAATGTAACTATCAATTCACTGACCCTATGTTAGGGTCAACCATTTCAGCAATGTTCTAATTGAATGGATGGTGGGTAATCTAATAACTCATAGCTCATTTGAGAAATTGAAACAAGACCAAATAAATAAATAGAAATATACTTCAGTCAAAAACACTGGTGCATTAACAATATAGGCACTGAATGGTAGTTGGAGAAAATATAATAAAATAAATAAGAAGTTTGGACAAAACATTTAGCAGAAAATTAATTTTCCAAGATAGAATTTGGCTACAGAAAATGTACTATTTTGAGGATTATTCTTCAATTTGTTAACAATTTTAAAGTAAAAGAAAATGGTTATTAACTATTGTGCATCTCAGAAGTAATAAACAATGCTAAAACACGTCTACAAATTTGAAAGAAAATATAATCTTAAAGAGAAAATAAAACATGATATTCTAAAATGAACTCCCATACTCATTTCATTTTCTAAACTCAATCCCTACAGGATAACATGAAAAATAATGATGAGGAATAATTATATATGCTCATAGACATATATTTAAATACTATAAAAAAAAATTATTTAATTTACCTTTACTACAACTATTGGAGAAAGGAAGCTTTACATATTGTTCTAAGTTAATTTTTAGTATAAATCCACCCACATGCAAAACCATGTTTTCATAAACACACAACAATCTCATTGTGTGCAAAGCAAACCTAACCTATTTGTAATAGGCGTAGACATTCAAAAATTAGTTATTTAAATCCTAACAACATATATAAAATAACTATTCACAAGGACATTCAGATAGAGCTGAAACGGGAGCACCATGTCACCATTTGATTTTCTCTCACTTTAGGGATGTGGATGTGCTCTTGAATCACATGGATAATATCCCTAATGATGATTAGGGAGGATTAGGATGGATTAGGGACCATGAGAACCCCATAGTGGCATAGAATCAAGTATAGAAGACCTGATTTGCCCCTAAGGCCTCGAGGAGCCTAATGATGATGAAATGATCATTAAGCTATAGATGCTTATTGTAAGATTGTTTTTAAACCAAATGAAGATGTGATATGATGCTATATTCTATGAAAAAAAATGAAACAAACTATGTTTAATCCATTATGCTAAGCTAAGATGTGTTATGAAATCTTGAAAGATAACTGAAATTTAACAATTAGGATTGATTATGCTAAGCCTAGATAGAAAAGAGCATGATAAAAATGCATGAAGATAAAGAACTAAGATAATGAATTTCTCTTAGGAGGAGTATTTATAGGATTTTGGGAAGGGCTTGGGTTAGGAAGGAGAGTTAGAGTCAGAGTTAAGGTTTGGGGTAGAGTCTGAGGTAAGGTTTGGGGTATAGTAAGGTTTGACCTTGGGTTAAGGTTTCTCACACATGTGTAAGAACCACTAGGGAAGTGTGAAATGTGAACAAGGGTGGAAGAGGAGACATAGGTCTCTTAATGAGGTTGTAAGAAGCCTTACAGAGAGTGTAAAAGGCAATTAATGAGTCTGTAAGGTTCATTAATGGAAGGGTTTGACCAAAAGTTGAGGGGACTTGGATTAGGCTAAGAAATGTAGGAAACACCTCCTAAATAGGTTTAGGGAAGTTTGGGAAAGATTGGAAGAGTTTAGGAATGTCTAAAAGATTCTAGGGTTTGGAGGCTTTAAATAAATATTAAATTTATTCAAGGAATGTGACATCATTTATCCAATATTGATTTAATAAATGGGGGAAAATCACTCAAATTTGATTTGAATGGTTTGGGGAGGGATTCTATAATTAAATGTATCTAATTAAAATAGGAGAAGGGATTAGTGACATAAAAACCAATTACTTAATTAATGATGATGTTATCAGGAGTTTTTAGAATATAAAAATACTTTTATTTTCTAAAGGATTTTTAGGTGTCAACATTTTTCCCCTCCTTGATGTGATGTCACAAGTGGCTTGGCATTAAAAACAAGAAAATAAGATGCCCCAGGATAGAATTTAGAGGGATAAGGGGTTTTTCCCCCTCAAGAAAATAAGATGCCCCAGGATAGAATTTAGAGGGATGAGGGGTTGTGCCCCCTCAAGAAAATAACACAAAGAGGAAACTTTGTGGACATTTCTCAAAAAGAAAATAGAAGGGAAAGGAGGAGGAAGAAGGGGGAATAAATATCTAAACTTCTAAGAGTAAAGATGCATTAGTGCAATATGACACTTAATGATGTAGGATGTAAGATTGATCTATATGATGTAGGATGGGGGATTTGGGGAGATCCATGTGTTGGATATTTTGAGAGCACAACCTAGTTTGATATAGAAATGCTAGAGACCTACCAAGGTTATGAAAGAACACAAGGCCTTATCACCAGTGTTGCATAGGACTAACACAAAAAACACACAAAGGGTTTCCCCAACATCACACATAAAACCCAGAGGAGGCAAGGTAGAAACGATGCTGGAGAAACCAAAAACACACAACTGACTCATAGGCAAAAGCAAAAGAGAAAAAGACCTTGCCCTAAATTATCCTCATTCATTACGCACCTATGATATAAAGGATCATGGTGATTTTCAGTAGAGGACAATGAGAAGCCATAAAAGATTAATAAGACCCTAAGGAAAAAATCCAAGGTTAAAATAATAACTCCAAAAGACATCCTTTGCTGAGGAGAGAGATTGATTTGATTGATGCAGGGAAGATTTGGTCTGAACATGATGAAGGATACATTGACAGGGACCTAGGTTGATTAGTGGAAGATTAGGTCAGACAGGAGGAATGATACATCTTCAAGGACCCAGTTTGATTGATTAGGTTGGACAATATAGGAACATACATATGTGCAGACCTGTGATTAGGCTTAGGCCAGACAATACAAAAGCATACATCTGTGCAAACCCATGTTGATGGGGAGAATGTTGTGTTACTGATTGGAAAATGATGAGGTTCAAAGATAATCAAGATGATCAAGGATAGTCGACAATTGATGTTGTTGAAGTGCAAGACTAGGTGAGACAAGCTCAAATGATCAAATATTGTTACAGGACTAATGAGGATATGTACAACAAGATGTGATGATATATACAATGAATGAGGAGATATTTACAAGAGAGATTAAAAGATGAGAAAATATTCAAAGGAATGAATGAAATAACAAGTATCTCACACACCTTTTGCCATAGGTAGGATGATGGAGGATGATTGATTCGCTGAGGATTGATTTGTGGAGGATGGTGGAGGATTGCTAAGTGTTGGGGATGAGTTGCTACTTCCTAATGTAGGATCAGATAGGATAGGATTGGATTTGTCAACCTAAGATAGACTGATGATCTTCAGCTGGAAGGATTCTTATCAATGCATGCCAATCTATTTCTTGAGATGATGAGGCTTACAAGGACAAGTACAAGATGCTCTAGACAATGTGTAGTCAAAGGGTAGTGCTAGGATGATTCTGATTTAGGATAAGGATTGAGAAACTAAAAGGATATGACACAAAGTAGATGGTGGATGACTAGATAAGGATTCCTATCATAAGAGATAGGTAAGAAACTTGAACCTCAAAAAGGACCAAGGGATGATTGCTGAAGTGCTTAGCTGGATAGGTCATGATGACACAAGGGCTAACTGACTCAAAGGATGAGACCTAAAGACACATATATACAAATGATCTTAGGTGGAGACACAATTGATGCTATGGTACAAGACTCAAGATAGGATATAGGGGATCTAGTGATGAAGCTGAAGCTCCAAAGATATGCAAGATGTTGCCCCAATTGGGCTGGGAAGCCAAGATGGATAGATGGTGGATAGACTGATGATGGATGATGTGTCCAAAAATGACATAGATTTGGGAAGGATGCATCCAAATGATGATGATTGGATTGAGATCAAGGTTTACAACAAGACTAAGGATGTGATTGGATTGTTTGGCTTGATCTTGGATGTTGGATAGCTGGAAGACGCAGATAGAATTCGCATATGCTAGAAGATTTCTAGGAATGATTAGATATGGATGGGATGACATTGCATTACATGGGGATAGCCTATAGCTAGATACTAATGACAAGGGAAGTACCAGGAGATAAAAATATGGAGGAAATGCTGAGGGATTTTGGATTGAGGAAATTCTTAGGATTTGGATTGAGGAATGCTGAGGGATTGAGATAGAGGATTATTGAGGATTTGGATGGAGTAAATGTTCTAGATGGGTTTGAAGGAAGATTTGGATAAGTCTCCAAAGAATATGTCACCAAGAAACAAGATGCCCCTGCTTAGGATAGTCTCATGTTTTTAGAGGTATTAGGATGGGGAATGATTGGATGGAAGATACAACAATAAGAGGATGAGGAAGGTAGATGAAAGCTTGGATAGTTGATGGATAGAGGATAAGTGGCTAGGAGATGTGGTAGGAAGACATATTTTGAGATGTGTCCAAAAGCATGTATACTTGGTGGTCTCTATTTTTTTATCAAGATCCAAAGGAGGATGAAGGGGGTGAGAGACAAATGGGATGGAGGAGATGTTGGGTAAGATGTGATAGAATGAAATTGCCCCCAATTGTAGAGAGGAACTAGGGGGGTTGTGCATGATGCATATTTGCTAGGTTGTCACCATTGTACTTGTCCAAGGTGCTTGAATTGCCAAGTTTTCACCATTGGATGAATGTTTTTCTCTTTTTTGTTCTTTTCTTTTTTTTGATATTTTTCTTGATTTTTCCAATTTTTTTGATTTGTTGTTGACTTGATCTTTTGATTTGTTACTGACTTTCTAATTCTATGATTTGTCACTAACTTCCTAATTATTTTCTAACCTTCTAATTGGTTGCTGACCTTCTGATTTGTATGGATATTAGTACAACTTTATTAGAATGGATGGATTATGCAAAGGCATGGATTGAATGGGGGAGATGGGAGATATGGTGGTAGAAAGTGTTTGGATGGAAAGATGGAAAGTGATCATGATAGGGAGATGTTTTCAGGACCAACATTGGCACATGTTGTGAAGAAGGTAGATGAAGTGGATGGGTAGTGGATGGTAGATGCGAATAGGATGGAGGAATTTTTCTAGGAGATCTTTGGATATAAGGATCCAAGATGGATTTTGGAGATGGAGAAGAGGAATGAGTAGCTGATGGATTCACAACTTTGGATGCCATTGTGTAAATTTATTTTAGATTCATTGCATCTTTTTTCTTTGGGATCCACATAGTCTTTGTTTTAGTTTTGGTGGGCCTTTGTGGCCATTGGGATGCATTGGATTTTACATTTTCTTTGGTGGGCCTTTGTGGCCATTGAGATGCATCAGATTTTTCTTTGTCTTTGTTGGGCCTTTGTGGCCATTGGAATACATTGGATTACTTGATTGGATTTTTCTTTGCTTGAGCATGTCATTTAGAGTGGACATGGAAATCCTTGGATCTTTGTGGATATTTACCAGTATGTATTCTTGAGTTGGTATCCAAATTGAGAGGAGCATTGGAAGGAATATGAGGAGTTATGTGGGATGGAGGAAATATGGATGGAGAGATGGAAGGAGATTGGAAGATAGGAGATGTGGGAATGTTCCTTTGTTGATCCTGACTGGCGATGTTTGGATTTTGGATGAAGGATTGAGTAGGATAAGATGGGGGATGATGTTTTGGGATGTAAGGTCCCAAAATGGAATTGGTATGTGAAGAATATATAATGGTAGATTGTAGGACATAGGGACCCAAAATGGATTTGGAGGATGAAGGAGGAATGTGATATGTTGTCTAAGGATGTAATGATGGAGGAGGAGGAATGGAATTATATGCTTTGAAGGGACGATGGGAGGATGTAGTGGTGTTTTTGGATGGATGCTTGAATTTTTCTTTTGTTGTACCAACATTTCTAGAGGAAGTGCCTTCTTCAGATGTGTGACTAGTACCACATGATTTTGGATGTTTTTTGTCCTGAATGGGCTCCAAATTTCCTTGTTCATGAGCACCTAGGCCTTTGCCTTTATAATTCCATTTCTTGAGTATTTTATCCAAGCAAGGATATTTTTGACTTGGGGAATAAGATAACCATCCAGTTTTAGGCTCTATGGTGGAAGACATAGAACTTACTACTTATGCTTCAAGTGCGCTATCATTGAAAAATGTAAGTGGACCCAGGAGATAGAGTGATGGCAATGGGATAGTTTGGATTGGAGGATCCTCAAGTGGAAAGAATGGGATGAGGGGATTTTGACTGGGATTAGGAGATGGTAATGGATCTTGAGATGGAGAAATCGGGATGGTAGAATCTTGGATTGGAGGAATTGGGATGATAGGATCTTGGATTAGGGATGATGGAGGCAATAGAGGAAGTGAAGGGATTGCATCTTGATTTAGTTCAATGGATATTTCAACATACTTTTGGACAAGATCTTCACTTGATTGGATTGGTGTGGATTGAATGATGGGGCATGTATGGATGGTTCCTTCAGATGGGGTGGATGGAAGGATGAGAGATTCTACAATTGTGATGGCAGGAAGAAGGGTGAACACTTCAGATAGTATGGATGAAAGGATGGGAGATTCTATGACTATGATGGCAATAAGAAGGGTGAACTCATGAGGCTCATTGGATGTGCTTTGGGCAATGCTAGAAGGATGATATGTGGATGGGGATCAGATGGATTCAATGCATGGGAATGACTCAATGATACTAGGAGATATGCATGAAGGCACGATAGGATAGTTTGGAGGAATGATTGGATATTGGGGGATATTTGGAGCAATCTTGCTAAGGTTTTCAAAATACTCATCATGATCTACAAGACTCTCATCATCATGTTGGATAAGGTTTTCAAAGTATGCATCATGATCAACAAGACTTTCATCATCATTAGGATAGGATGGAGTGGGAGAAGGGATGTAATAACCAATCTCATCATAATACCTTTGAGACATTCTAACTTGCAAGTGATTTGGATAGAGATAAAGGATGAAGATGGATTGGAAGACTAAGGCTTTGGATTAGGTTTGAACTTGGCTCAAGATATGAGGAAAGACTAACTCTAGAGGAAGATAGAAAGAGGATGGGGGATAACCAAGATAACTCTATTAACCTAGGATAAGAGGAAAGGAGTATAAGACTGGATGGAAGATGACAAGAAGGCCATGATTAAGATTCTAAAAGGTTGGATGATTTTTGGATTTGGACCAATATGGCCAAAGATTTATGTGTAGAACTCTTCACTTGTGTATGTTCAATAGATGTTTTTCACTAAGTCTGTAACTTTGAAAACACATCAAGAAGAACTACCTAGAAGATAGGCTAGTATCAAAATATTTTCCCACAGCTTGATATCCCAAAAAGGAATACAAATGGTGAGTGTCTTAAGGTGATCTGGGAAACCACTTGGATCAATCCTTGCATAAATATTCAGATACCTTTGGGAGTAGATCGGGTAGCCTCTGATTAACAAGTATCTAATTTGGTCTGTGGTGTCCTCCCAATTGGTTTGTATGTGTGTGACTCGCTTAAGAGCCTAGTTGACCATGCCAAAATAGTAGGGATATTCACCTACCTCATGCTACCATCAACATGTATCGATGCTCAAACTTGAGGGGATGAAGTGAGAGTTTACTCAATGCTTTATTTCTATACCAGTCGGGGAAGTACCAGTTTAAAGTCCTTCTCTAGAGACAAAGAACTTTTTCTCTCTAGACAGGCTTCTCTAAAAGTGAAACAAGTGAACTCATCCAAGTTCAACTTCTTTCACGTTGCTTAGCTAATCAAGGATTTACAAAATTGAAGACTCCTAGAAAGCACAGCAAGCAAGGGTTCTTTCCCAAATTGATTAAGTGATTTTGAAAATGAATATTTTTTCCAAAACACATATTTTTAGGATTTTGATTTGTTCATTTGAAAACAAGAAGGCTTTGAAAAGAGATTTTTCAAGTATTTTATCCTTTGCATTCAAGATTTGTGCTTCACTTAGGAACCTAATTTGAACTCTAAAACTAAAAGATCTTGCTTTTTTTTCACTTTTAATTCATTCAAGATTGAGGTTTTTTTCTTTTGAGATTGAAAGTAAATGAATTTTGGATTTTTATTCATTCCTTTAGGTTCACTCAAGATTTGATGTTCTAGATTGCATTTTTAAGCCCAAAAATGGAGTTCCTAGATTGATTTTATGCATGAAAACTTTGGAAACTTTCAGAGATTTTGCAACAAGACAATTTTTTTCATCAATATCAAATCTTTATAAATGAATTAGGAAATTTTAGGAACCTTTAGGAATGTTTGGGAACTAAATAGGAAATAGATGTAGTTTTACTCCTAGATTGCATGAAACTTAAAAGAACTTTCAGATTTTGCAAATGAAGTTCATTTTAGCTTAGATTGTTGCATTGAGTTTAATTTAGGAACATTTAGGATGATTTAGAGTTGAGTAGGAACTCATTAGATTTGAAATGCAGATTTGAGGTTCTTTTTATGCTCCCAAAGCTTGAAATATTCCTAACTTGCATGAATGCACCTTAACACCTTAGATTTTGCATGAATGATGTTCATTTTAGCCAATTGAAATACTTTAGGGATTATTTTTATTTCTTTAGGACCAAATAGGAAGGTTTTGAGTTGATTAGGACTGATTAGGAAATGATTAGGAAAGGCTTGTAGATTGTTAGTTTATTGAAGGCATTCGAGAGTGATTTGAGGTTCTTTTTAAGCCCAAAAACAAGTTTTTTTAATTCCTAAACATACCAATTTATAGATTAACATTAAGGCCTTAGTTTTTAGATTATTTATTTTCCTCCAAGGTTTACCTATAGAAAATGGAGTTAAAAATTGGAAAAAAGAAGTCAAGAGGCCCCAAGAAGACCCTAAAAACCCTAAAATCCAACTAGACCCATGATTAAGGCCTTACACATTCCCCCTATTTTCTATATGAGTAAATAGGGCAGGTTATTTTGATGATTTTACTTGTACAATTTAGGATGAGGGCTCATACGAGTCACCTTGACTCCTGGTACCAATAAACAGGGCTAGAGGCCTTAAAATAGGCCTAAAATGCATGTAAAAGTCCCATACGAGTAATGGGTGCTCCCAATACAAATATAAATAAGTTCCAATATGAGAGAAAAACCCTAGGTAGTTTACTTGTATGAGAATTCACATAGAACAGGATGAGACTACTCAAAAAGGTGAGTTTTTAGCTTTAAAATGGCCTAAAATACACATAAAAGTCCAATACAATTAATGGGTGGTCCCAATACGAGTATACATGAGTTCATATATGAGAAAAAAAACCCCAAGGAATTTACTTGTATGAGATTTGTCAAAAAAAAGTGGGTTTTTTAGCTCAAAAACCCTAAAAAAAATAGTTTTGAAGGCTTGTGGAGTCCCACCAGGCGTGCCAAATGTGTGCAAAGTGAACCTAACCTATTCAAAATAGGTGTATAAATTCAAAAATTAGTTATTCAAAGACTAAAAACATATTCCTAACATATATAAAATAACTATTCCCAAGGACATTCACATAGAGTTGAAACAGGAGCACCTTGTCACTGTTTGATTTTCTCTTGCTTTAGGGATGTGGGTGTGCTCTTGAATCACATGAAGAATATCCCTAATGATTATTAGGGAGGATTAGGATGGGTTAGGGACCATGAGAACCCCATAGTGGCACAAAATTAGGTATAGAAGACCTGATTTTCCCCTAAGGCCTCAAGGAGCCTAATGATGATGAAATGCTCATTAAGCTACAGATGCTTATTCTAAGATTTTTTTTTAAACCAAATGAATATGTGATATGATGCTATATGATATGAAAAAAAATGAAACAAACTATGTTTAATCCATTATTCTAAGCTAAGATGTGTTATGAAAGCTTGAAAGATAATTGAAATCTAACAATTAGGATTGATTATGCTAAGCCTAGATAGAAATGAGCATGATAACAATGCATGAAGATAAAGAGCTAAGCTAATGAATTTCTCTTGGAAGGAGGAGTATTTATATAATTTTGGGAAG
>BSBK01004705.1:50000-110975 GCA_027943335.1 Chamaecyparis obtusa | reverse complement strand
TTTTTCCTTCATTCTCAACATCCTTTCCTAGCACCTTTCTCTACACAAGAGGCACAAGGAAGTTGCTATATTATGTGTCAGAGAGAGGCTGAACCTTGAAATGCTTCCCATCTTCATTTCTAGGTCAAGAACCTTGGTCCTCAACCTGCCCAACTTAGTCTTCAATGTCATCAACTCAGTGGTTTTTTTTTTATAGTTAGTTTAGTTTCATTTAACAACAATTATGTGAACATTCTCCTCTTTTGGTAGTATATCCCTAGATAATTCTCCAGGCTATATTTTCATACTGCTAGAAATATAGGTGGAGCTATTATTTATAGATTTATTTAAGCTCTTATTTTTATTATTTCATTACATTTTCTAACAACATTTGTCTCCTCTCATCCTTCCCAAATTTGCACAGAGGCCCACCCAACTTTCAAAAGCATAGAATTGAATGTAATTAGGAAAATATGTTATAAAAAATTAGTGGTTTAAAGAGAAGTTTAAGCCTCACATATCAGCTTGGAAATAATCATTTATGTATCCCTTCACAATACTATCTCATGTGGACACAACATTACACTACACAAAGACCTTTTAGGATGGATTTCCATAGTATACAATATCCATACCTTTTTAATAAATAAAAGGTATTCATTAATTAGGCATCTACTATGGTCACTATGAAATGATGTAATCACATCATTATGGGACCCTTCTTAAGGTTCATATGGCTCCTATAATCTATCACTCACTATGTACTCAACTTGATGTTACTAATTGTGTCATGAACACCCCAATCCCTTCAGCTAGTCCATGTCACTAAGCCTTATTTCCATGTCACCCACTTCTCATTCAATTTTTTTTGAAAACAAAACTTTCCTATCTCAAGCCTTCAAAATAAATGCCTCTACAATCCAATGTCCAAAACATGGTTGTGCATAACAAAATTTGTAACAACCAAAACTAAAGTGCAATCATCAATGTTGCTAATTGAGTTCTCCTCCCTTAGGATATTATGAACATGATTTGAAAGGAATTATTTCTTCCTCCAACATATCAAGTCTTCAATATGATATTCCAATGAAGCCATAAACATCTACAACCATATTACCTTCTCTAAAGACATGATTTAAAAAAAAAAATCTAAAAAGAAGTTTGTCAACATCTTTTGCAATCTCTTTAATAGACTAGTTTATCCTAATCCTACATCAATAATGAGTTTATAATCACCTTCTATAGGTAGATCCCTAATCCCAGTTGAAAGGGAAATTTAAGACCCCCTAATAGAGTTGTCCCTTTAGTTTGATTACTCATGTTTTTCTCACGGTCACCACTATAGATTTCCACCATCTCACAAAAGCATGTATTTATAACTCCCTCTATTATAGCATTGTTGTGGGACCAACTTGTAGCACCATCAAAATTTATTTTAAAATATCCACATATAGGGAGGATCTATTTAGTATTTTTCATCCTCAAAATTTTTGAACTATTAACCCTAGCATAAGATCTAGATAAAAATTAATTCCTATCAACTTCACATCATATAGCTAAGTAGGAGGAAAGAAAGGGGAAGGACATGTAGTAACTTAAAGATTTCCATAATTAGTTCTAGTCAACTTCTCATTCCCACAAAAGATCTTGTAGTTTGTCTCCTTCTAAGTACTCCAACCAAGATGAGAGGGAACTAATCCTGTAATTCTCTAATAAGAGGGTTATTTAGTAGTCCCCAACCAATTCTTAGCTAATTTTTTAACATCTCCATTCATACCCCAAGGAATTTCAAGCTTCTACAATAATATACTCCATAGGGCTTGTGTATAATTATAATACATTAGAAAGTGAGGGATATTTTCCTCCTCATGTTTTCATAGCATACAACAATTACGAAGCTGAAATATGTGCTTAATAAGATTATCTTGTATGATTATTTTTTTATTCATAGATGTTTACCAAAAGAAATTGATTTTGGGAATAAGCTAGGGGTTCCAAACTTGTTGCCAAAATCTAGTGTTGTTGTCTTCTTTAGAAGTAAACAGTAAATATTTTGGGTAGTAGGATGGGAAATTTTGCCTTCCTCTAGTAGGGTTATGCCTTTGAGGGGTTTTGCACTCTTCTCCCCCTGCGTATTCTTATTATAGGTTTCCATCAACTTTACAAGCCCTTCAATGAAGGGGTACTCATCACTTTCTGCCTCTAGGCCTTCCATGCTAGATTTACCAACTATAGTTTTACCCTCCATGGTGGATGTGTATGTGGCTCTATATCCAGCTATCCAATGTATCAGTTTAATATTTATAATAGACTATAGCATTTTCATAAACCAACACCTAGGTTTATTTGTGCAACTTGGATTGCAAGGTAAAAAAAATTAGGGAGATTCTTATTAACAACAACATTCACACGAAGTGAGAAAAAATGAAGCTATATTTTTATTTTCTCACATCATCTATAGAAACATAGCGACCAAATGTGCTCTATTCCACCTAAAAAATTTCTTATCCCAAAACTCAAGTGGGAGCCTTGACGTGTGAACCTGCACTAGCATTATCTTATTTAAGTCTAATGTAGGATCCAAACCTAGTTTCAACTTATAGAGTAAGAGGGCACCAAATCACCCTTTGTAGTAAATTTGAACAAGAAGAGAGCACCAAACATGGAACTTATTGTGACATGTCCTTTCATCTTCCACTCTAGTGACACCCTTTGTTTCCATATCTATTATCAGCCTAAAGGAAAACAAACTTCCCAACTAAGTACTTTTTTATTGAAGAAAAAATGTAATCTGCCACCAAGTTAGAAAAAATGATTGCAATTCCTTGCTTCATTTGTAAGTGCTCAAGAAATAAATCACATTTCACATGTTTTTGGTTATCACCAATAAACACATATTCATCCATTGGGTTCAAGAATCTCCTTCTTTGAATGCACATTTTATGAATTTTTGGATTCATTAACATTGTTTTTGTTGCATCTTGGATTGTATTCAATGAATTTATAGAATATCCATCTACCATCTAAAATTTAACGGTTAAGCTATTATACATGTTAGAAAGTGAATATTTAGTGAAAAATATTGATTTCAATGTGAAAGTTGGCCAAAAAGTATAACCCAGTATTATGGGATCACCCATTGTATTTTAATTATTTTGATCCACTTTTTCTTTGTTTGTTATTTTCTCTTTCACACTCACTATTTATTATTTATGTGAAGCATGTTTCATTCTTTGACATATCCTAGCAATCTTTTGCATCAAGAGTGAGTTTATATGAGTTTGTATATGTGTCTATCCTAATTGGTTATGTAAAATGTGTTTCTAGGTTTGATACTCATAAACTTTGATTAAAATGAGTTTCAAACAAGTTGCATTCACTAACTTGTATGAATTGATACTCGCTTATAACCTTTATGTCCTCCTCTATGCTATCATGTGCATGGATGAATATTGTGTACAAATATTGTAACTTGTGTAGAGTGATAATACATAGGTTGTACTTTATTTTGATGTTTTAGTGTATCATTCTCTACAAAATCAATGATAGAGACAATACTACTGAGTAGAAAAGTGTCCTTACACAACTTGAATTTCTCATCTAACCACCTAGCTCTATGTGTGTGACCTATGTACTCATAAACTAGTTTGTCTTGAAACATCTTCATAAAATCAGCTAGGCATATATCCCTTTTCAATAACTCACACCTCTTTAATTATTTTTGATCTTTAACACCATATGTCACTAACTTGTATTTTCCAAAAGAAACTAGTTTTTGCCCAATTTTGTGTATGTTATTGAGATGTAAGAATCTATGTAACTTTTGCAAACCACCACATGTAGGACAAAATCCTTTCAAACACATCATCTTATAATAAATGCACTCATCATCTCATATATAGAGTACACTTGAAATGAAGTCTCTCAGTGACTTAGAAGGTGCTTTTAGACCACATTCCTACAAAACATTTTTAGCGTACAAAGCACCACATATGTAGAGATAAATCTCATAATGCATGGAAAACTCAACATGAAACCTACAACATGTAGTACGTGCATGATTAATCTTAACATAAAATGGTTTTGTCATCTCAAAATATCTTTGACTAATTTTAATATGAGGAAAGCTTTGAAGAAACCTTTCATAAAATTATGTTTGTGTCATATCTAAGTAGTGTTTTGGATGTGGCTCATGATTTCTAATTCCAATTCACCTTCTAACATCTCTTTGGTTGGGTGAAACCCTTGTTTTTTCATGCCAATATTTCTCAATTAATGTTCTTAGTGCATCAAAAACATCAAAATTAGTTTTAGTTTGGTTGCATTACTCTCAATTACATCAAAAATATAATCTTGATTAACTTGTTATATTTACACAACTCTTAAGGGGCTTGACCATTATTGAAATAAAACAAGTCATATCTCTAATTTGTGAAAGCCCTACTTTATTTTTTAACATGACTTATTTTGACAATAAAAAGAAACTAAGACCTAATGGAACACATTGCATATTGTCACATTAACAATTAACTAGGTTGGGTTTCTCAAACCATGCCACACAATGTGACCTTATCAAAGACTAGGCCACACAATATCAAAAAAAATGTATATTCTCCTCATGTGTATATGTTGTATGTTATATATGTTTGCATGTTATGATATAATAAGAAGACAATATCCAACTAGTACTATTTGATGATACAATTAATTTCCTAGGTCCTTTGGGATATTTAAAAGTTAAACTATAAAAGGTGTTAAAAAAGGGCTAGTAGGAACCAGAGCATTCTAGGCCCTTGTGGTGTTGGCGAACTACAAACCAAAGATTCAGTTTTGGTTGTGTAATTTTTTTCTTTCCTTGTACACAACATGCTAGCCAGTAATTTGATCTCTCATCATTCCTCTATGGTGCAACCAATGCAAAAATATGTCCTGGCAATAGAAGATCTGAAAGATGGACGTAGTTAAGTGAATAATCCATGTCATCATTTATTACAGTGTGACAAATAAAGGAGTTAGATAATGTGGAACCCACATATCGATCCACTCACCTAACTCACACTGATCCCAATCACACTAAAGACACCTCAGACAATAACAAGCCAACTCTCATGTCCAAATGGTCCATGTACTAGCATCTGAGCTTCGAAATGAATGATTTTTTTAAGAATCTTTAAAGGTTTGACAATCCAACCTATCTCCTATTATTCCCAACTCAACCAACCAAAAAAATATGTGCTCTACTGGATCAAGAGTCCCCTGATGTGACAATGTTGAAGTACACCAATCAACAATAAAATGAGCATCAAGGAGTTCTACACCTGAAATCCTCAATTGCTCCTTAACTAGAGCTCTCTTTACACATGTAACTTCTCCATCATGCTCCCCTTTTCTACGACTGGACTAAAAAAAACTCCAAATATGAGGTACACCTCTTTCTAGATGCATTATACATAACCAATAAAACATACAAACATTTTTAAATTGACCTGTGCAGTTATCTGACCAAATGAGATGTCTAGCCATAAAAATATTATTTTCCTACACCCTCTCAAAATAATTCTCAAAGAAATGTTGGACATACTCATGAGAGTGAGATCTAACATCACTCATATAAAAATGGTACTCTCTGATTATCTTCCGGTCATCTTCTATACTATCAGGGGAATGTCTATATGTTATGGGCAAAAAAATAGCAACGCGAATAGAATTGTAGTACTGAGCTTGCAACTCATTTTGGGGCTGCAATATATAGTTCTTTGCAAATTCAACGACTGATATAATAGTGCCAATTGGGAAAGTGTCCTTACACATCCTGAATTGTGGATCCAACCATTGAGACCTGTGACTATGCCTTGCATACTTGTAAAAAAAGATTCTTCCTGAAATCTGAAATAAATCCAGTTACATTGCATTCGTTTGTAACCAACATACATCTAGAGCCTTCACCTCTACTTTTCAATGTATATTTAACAGTTTCATATACCTTTTTCTAGATAATTGTCTTTCCAAAATTGTGTTTGCAGCCCTCATGAAAACATTCAACAAACTTCACTAGCCTACCACACTTTGAGCACTTATCATTTAAGAAATCTTTTCTGTAAAAGAAACATCCATCATCTATAGGACATAAAAAATGATCTCGGAAGTCTCTTGATGATTTTGGAAAAGCACTTGCACCACACTTCTCCAACATTTCACTAGTATGCAAAGTAGAATATGTTAAGAAATGATAGATCAAGAGATAAGATGTAAACTAAATGTATGCAGTAGAATTCAGTTGCCTTGGTTATTGATTGATTCTACAAAATACAATAACTATATATATTGAATCTAAAGGATGTCACTATGAACAGTCATGACTTATCATATATGATAAGCCATGATTGTTCATATTAACAAATCATATAACATAAGATTAACATTTAATCATATATATATATATATATATATATATATATATATATATATATATATATATCATGATTGTCTCGTTGATTATTAAACATGAACACACAATACTTTAACACTCCCTCTTGGGGGAGAGTTTAATAGATTTTGTAGAACTTTTCATATCATGATATTTGGCCCAATCCAAGACACTTAAAAAAATGTCAATCATGATGAGTTATTACATAGTAATAATGTAAATGTTAAGATGTCTGGTCCTATCAGGGACAAACCCTTACGGGAGTTGATCCTAACAACTTTATTACCCAGCAAGTAATAACATAAGCAACAAGATGTCCGGTCCTATCTGGGACAAACCCTTACGGGAGTCGATCTTGAAGCCTGGTTACTATTGTCAAGATCATCACCTTGACATAGTAACCTATATACATAGAAGATCATCATCTTCACAATTCAGAAGGATCCTAATATGATTCATATGGTTACTAAGAAACCATATATTACATAATTCGTGATACGAAGTATCACCTAACATGTGATACCCAATTTTCAATATCACCTAACATGTGATATGAGGAATCACTTAACATGTGATATGGGGAATCACCTCACATGTGATACCCAATTTTACATATCACCTAACATGTGATATGAGGAATCACCTTAGATTGTGATACCTAATTTCCATACCACCTTGATATGAGGAATCACCTTAGACTTCTCTCTCAAGGAGAAGAATGCAATAACATACAAGATAATAGATGAAACTCCTTTTCATCTAAGGCTTCATTCTCTCCAAGATGCCAAGTTTATCTTGAAGGTACACAAACATACCTCTAGTAAGAAACTTGGTGAGAATATCAGCCATATGTTCTATAGGGATAATGTACCTTGAATAGCATATTTGTGCACTATATCTCTTATATAGTTTGCATCACTCTAGGTGAACCCCAAGTTATGTAAGAGATAGAATAAAAGTATTTTAGCCAACACACATGAGACTCAATCTCATGATCATAGTCTTCTAGATGCTTCCTTTAAGGTCTTTGTAACAACCTCCTCACCTCCTCATCCAAAGTTGTTTTAGATGAACTATTCTGGTCCCTTTGAATCTAATATCAACCTTCTATGAGGAAGTCATGCCTTTGTCCTATAGTCTACATTATACTCTTTTCTTGAATTCCCAACCATCTATCTAGGAATATCATGACCTAGATATCTTCATAAAAGCCTTCTAGTTCACATACATGGTACTGCATCATGAAAATATCTTGCCCCAAGAGATTCTCATCATCTGATACATGATCATGTTAAAATTTTAATCATAACATTATTCATAGGAGTAGTTTCTCGTACACAAATGTACTTGTCAGATTCCATAATAACATGAGTGAATGTAATAAACTGAGGATTTATCCCCATGCTTGGCAAGACCAAACATTCATGATAATTTGGCTTCCATTTGAAGCTCCAAGTACATGCATCAACCTCTTGACCTTCTCATCCAAGGTTGCTTCTGATAGATTGTTAGACTCTCTCGGAATCTGATTTCAATCTTCTAAGCTCCTTGTCCAAAGTTACCTTTGAAGTGTCAGACTCCCTCTAAATCTGATATCAATCTTATTTTCCTACAACAACATCCTTGAAAAATATCAAGACAAATATATCTTATAGTATATATAGAAATATAGATGAGAGAGAGACTATAATGAGTAGATAAATGTAATATTCAAGGATAATAGATACTTATCTGCATATCAACATCCTTGACACAAGTTTCTTTAATGAAGGTCCATATCAAATCAAAAATACCTTCTCAGATTATTTGAGAGACATCCCCTCTTTACTAAGAATGGTTCAAATGGGAATGTAACATTGGTTATTATTTCCCCCCACAATGTTCAATTCCTACTCTTATATCTTTGAAATTTTTTTATGTCTTCTTATAAAATGACTTGATTTCTCCAAGAGAGGTGATCTTGTATAATTAATGATGTCTCAACTTAGTCCTTAAGGACAATAGGGGTAGGCCCCTCTATCTCCAATTTTTAGAAAATTTTCCCTTCAATATTCCAAATTAATAAGGAACTGAATCGTGATGAACCAACAGGTTTAGGCAGATTGCAAATAAATTCAAAACACACCATCCACATCTTCAAAATTGAGAATGCCTAGCTTTGAAGAAGGTCCAAGTCTTCTTTCCTATCTCTATCCTCAGCATTATGTCTCTATCACAGGTTAAGATGATAAGTTCTCAGCATTGGAAGGCACCAAGAGAGAAAGTTGTTTGGTCTTTTTCCCAAGATGGAAATCAAGGATCACAAGCGCAAATCATTTGTATTTTTAGAGAAACAAGAAGAACTAGGAAATAAAAAATGCAGGCAATCTTTCGATGCATTTTTATCTCATCAAATTTCTCACATTACAGACCTATAATTATCTATAATATTGAAAACCATTGATTTCATTAGTGCCCATTTAAACTAAGCATCTCATATTATTCTCGTTGAAAACATCAAACCAATTCTTCAACATCAACTATGACAAGAGCATAATCATCAGATGGCCCAACACATCCTGAAACATTGGCTATAACATCCTCATACATGGCATCCTCTATTGAGTTACTTGAGTTTGTTCCCAAGATCTTTGTAACACTCTTGTGATGAAATATAGAAGATACACACGGTAGAGGTGTTATTTCTCTCATAACAGTTGGTCATCAAAAAATGGCAGGAGAAGAAATTCCTGACTAATTATAGATTGTATTGAACTATCAACAATGGTTTTAGAAGGTTCCATAAAGGAAATAAGACACTTCACAAGATATTCATGTTATGGAATAATGACATGAGCAGAGTTGAATCAAGGAAACATATTTTATTGATCTTCAAACCCACAAACTGCTATTAGCTAACAACTTCATCAAAGGTTTCGATGGCTATCTAGAGCTTCAACATATAAAATTAATAAATTCTTTCACTCTCATATCATTCACTACAAGGCTTGACTTTATTTCACAAGGAACGTAGTCTAACTTTGTCCACTGAATAACCAACCTAGACTTGCAAAGAGAAAAAAAATGGCCAATGCAAACCATGTGACTCTACATGGTGAATATATATGGTCCATGGATCTTCATTGTAGGAAAACCCCACTCTACTGTCCACACAAGAGGCTTCCACAACCCTCATTGATTAGAAAATAGTCCATATTCTCCAACCACAATAGAGAAAACCTTCCGAAAATGCTAACCAGATTGTAATGTGTAAGGAAAATACAATGCACAACCAAGATTGAATATTGTGTAGAGTATATGTGGTTGGGGGAGGAATAAAGCCAATTATTAAAAATGAGGGCACAACCTACTTTAATACAACCCGACCAAGGATGAGCCCCTGCACAAGTCTAGTAATGCCTCATTTGACAATGGAAACCTATCTATATCTATGACAGCAGGAATACAAGATGCAGATGACTGATTCTCCTTTCCTTTTCCTCATGGATCTTTACAATCATTTTTGGATTATACAAAGATATATACTGATGACAGTGTGTAGATGGAAACACATTCCAAGATACATGTTTATAGTTTTCAATGTCTATCATCCATATATTTATATCAAATTAATATATCGATGGCTCATATTAAACGCAAATCCTTAAGAATATCAAGTGATATCTCCTCCTTGATATGCGATGTGATTGTCTTCAACAATTTTCTTGAACCCTCTTCTTCTCACTATGGTGAATACAGTCGGCTAGGTTTTAATTTACTCAGATGTCATGTAATTAAAGAACCCAATGCATGACTAATACCCTAGAAAAAGTAGTGAGACTTACCCCAACTGGCAGTTGCTTTAGATATTGAAGAGTCATATTTTTCAGCAGTGAAGGATGTCACAGAACAAGATTCCTCCACTCTTTCTTATCTATCTTTCCATCATGTTTCATATCTGCCTCCTCAAAGGTAGATCTTCAAGCTTGAAAGGTCATGTGATGGATACAGTAGAAACATGAAGCTAGGCATTCACAACAATGTAAGATTCTTATGCAGATTGCTATTCCATGCTTGATATTAATGTTGTATATCCGTCCCACTTCCTACCAGTTCATTTCGACTACTATTTAATATTGAAATTGATACACAATTTTTTTTTGTAGGTTGGAATTTCCTTGTCCCTTCTTTGTACAAAATCTCCTCCATATCATTTCTTTCTCACATTTACAACCTAGCTCTGATACCATGTTAAGAAATGATAGATCAGGAGATAAGATGTAAACTAAATGTATGCAGTAGAATTCAATTGCCTTAGTTATTGATTGATTCTACAAAATACAATAACTATATATATTGAATCTAAAGGATGTCAATATGAACAATCATGACTTATCATATATGATAAGCCATGACTGTTTGTATTAAAAAATTGAATAACATAAGATTAACATTTAATCATTATATGGAATATATATATATATATATATATATATATATATATATATATATATATATATATATATATATATATATATATATATATATATATATATATATATATATATATATATATATATATATATATATATATATATATATATATATATATATATATATATATATATATATATATATATATATATATATATATATATATATATATATATATATATATATATATATATATATATATATATATATATATATATATATATATATATATATATATATATATCATGATTGTCTTGTCAATTATTAAACATGAACACACAATACTTTAACAGAATAAAGGGATCGTAATAGTTCATGGTGCATTGAAAACTCCACATGATATTTGCAACAACAAGTATTTCAAATCTTAACAGGTGCACAAAAAAAGGCTTGAGGGCTTCAAAAGCTCTTTGTGATATTTTCAATGTTGGATGTGTCTCACAAATTTTTTGAACAAAATTGTTTGACTTTCCTCCAAATAATGTTTGGGATGTGGGGTGCGGTCTCAAACACCAATTCTCAACTTGAAGATATCCTTCACTTTTGGTGACACTCTTGATTTAGATTGCCAAAATAGATGAATTTGATCCTTCACACCATCAGTAAGCTTCTTATCACAATGTGAAAGTATCCCACCATAAGCCCATGTATCATTATGAAGAGGATCATCAAGTCTTTCTCTTCTTGCAAGTGCTCTATCCATAGTTTTACAATTTAGATTCAAGCCAACACAAGTTTGTCTCATCAAATGAATCATTCTCAAATGATGACTTTCTAAGGAGGTTGTATTAACCCTCCTAGCAAATCTCTTATCTTTTCCTTGGTAGTCTTCCGAATGGAATTGAGAGCACTAAAAATATTTCTCACAATAATAACATTCCTCTCCATTTTCTTTTTCACGCTAATCTTCAATTTGACTAATGTATGTCTCATGTTTTGTATCTTTAACAATTGTACAAATATTTGACATTTCTCGACCAATGTCCTTTGGCTAAAAAAATGATCAAAAAGTTTTGAAACCCATAACTGAATGATTCTTTATGATCTCTTTCCATCAAAATTTCTCATTATGTTCTCATCACTTTCAAGTAACCATTTTGTTGCTCTTGAAGGTCTCAAATTTGAAGTTTGTCTTTCTTCTTCCCAAGGGACTTCATTTCTCATATAATTTGGAAATGTGTTACGTTGATTTGGTTTTTGTGCACCATTATTATTGTTAATTCCTTTATATTCAATCAGTGGATTTTCATTGTCAGTGTCCACACTTCCATTGTCCACATCTACATATTCATTTTCAAAACCTACATTTTCATCTTCAATCCCTACATTCTCATTTTCAATATTATTATCATAAATCATTTCAGATTCATGTTCTTCTTCAATTGAAACCACATTTAAGGGTGAGCCTATGCCCACATCTTCATTAATATTTAACATACCTTGTCTCTTGTTCCGATGGGAAATCCTATCCATTTCTCTATACACTTCAATATCTTCATTTGTGAGCTTCCTCTTTCATTTATGCTTTCAACGATTACTACTCCCCATGGTGAGACCAAAAAGGTGATACAAAAACTTTTGATAATAGAGAAATTTCACCAAAAAGGGTGGAAAAAGTAATTTTTTGTCTTGTACAACTACAATGATGTGGTATTCTCTGCAAAAAATGTGGTTCTCAGACTGAGGGATCCAAAGAATCAACTTTTGCTTTTTGATGCTAGTAAAACAAATTTGATATCTGAAATCTCTCACTCAAATTTTGCATCAATTTTTTTCATTTTTGTATCATCTTAAAATGGAAGCACTTCCATCTTGGTAGGTTTAGCACCCTCATTTAGTGCATATCCTTGATAGATTTTCATTTAGGATGCATCTGCACTTGTTTCTTTATTTTTAGGTAAAATTAGGGCTAGGATCCTGAGGATTCTCCTTGATTTCCTCCTTTGTGGCTCTATTTTCTAGGTAGGACCTATGTATTGGTCCTCCTAGCCTTCATCACATTTCTTCTAGGTCTCTATTCCCTTTTCCAACATTCAGTTCTATTTTCTAATTTTTGAAGTCTCTGGCCAACCCAGAAACTTCACTGAAACTGTAAGTTGACTGGCCTGAAACCTTGGGAGAGGGTCAAGGTCGACCTTAACCTAGGTCAAGGTCAAGGTTGACCTTGACCTTTTTTGGGTTTTGGTTCCCACTTTCAAAATTGGATCATAGCAGGGTCCTAAATTAAAAATGGGCCTCCAAATCCAAATGTTGAAGGGTTTTTATTCAAAATTCATTTAATGCATTTCCTCCTTAGTTGGCTATTGTGATTCAGCCATAATTCAAGGTGAAATTTGAATTAGGGTCCCCCTTATATTGTCCTAGGAACCTTGCCTTGAAATCTCTGTATAAGCACTCTCTTTTGACTTCATTTTGATAAGTTATGAGGAGATGACATAATGATGAGATGATGATGCAAGATTGCAAGAGGATGATATAGGAGAACAAGATATGATGATGCCTTGATGCAAGAAATAAGTTTGTGGACAAGTTATTGTGGACATTTATTTGGAGCAAGAAATATTCTTTCTTACTTGATCTATTATTTTAAACATTCAAGCATGCTAAAGATACAATCATGGGGTAGAAACTATGGATTGTGAGTTTGGTAGGAGTACTTTAGCCTTGGGGGCTTGGTATGCTTTCTTTATCATATTCAAATCTATACATTGCTCTTTCATTTCAATTCATGCTAATTTCAATCTAGAGGATTAGATCTTGGCATTGCACATTCAAAGCTCTTCCTTTGAGAAACAAACACATATATTCAATTACATATGGTTATTTGTGGAGGTGGAAATCACAAAAATAAGTGTTTGACTAAGGCATAGACCTATATAGCCACCTCAAAACACCATTTTCAGATATTTATAGTCATTAATTTGGGAGTTGTAGAGAAGATTTGGATACCCTTTTCAACAAACTTTCAAGATTTGTGAACATAATTTATGTTGGAGTAGTGCAAGTCAAGGTCAACATAAAGGGGCATAATTGCACCTCATACTTGGGTCAAGGGCGACTTGGTTCAGAAAGGAAAAATATTTCTAGGTTTTCTCAGTCTCTACATTTCTGTTCCAGATCTGGTTGTAGAATTTCCATAAAAACACAATATAAGCACTAAAACATAGGTATTTCCAGATCTTCTATGTTATGAGGTATGTATTTCATTTTATCTGTATTAAATATTGGTTTAGGATCTCTTTTATGTGCAAACACCCACTGTTCTAAACCCTATCAATATTTTAAACCTAAACAATTTTCATCTCTCTCTCTCTCTCTTAGATATTATTGTTATAATATAAATATTTTAATAAATATTTAATACTAATATTATACTATTATACAATAGATAAATAAATAATAATAATATAATACTAATTTATATAATACAATACTAATATAAATACTTATATAATTCTAATGCTATTATCATTTAATATTAATATTAAAAAAAATGAAATTTATAATATATAAGGGTATGTGCAAGATCATGGTATACCAAACTATGGCTTTAAGTGGCAATGAAAAATTAGAAAATCAGGGCTAGTCAACTTGACGTAAAAGGTTGAACATCTTATGAACCTTATGTGAAAAAGTTGTAAGAATAGAATTTGTAGGAAATTGAATGTAGTTTCTAAACTACTAGCCCTTGTCTAAAATTTTTTTTATGTAATTGTTCTAAATTTTAGATTTGAATGTAGTAGTACAAAAATTTTAGGGAAAAGATAAAAAGTACGTGTATGTCTGACCACCTTTTTTTTTAAGCCAAAGTGGACAAGCCACCATATATATATTTATATTAAAACTAATTCAAAGACTCCTCTGGGAAAGAATCAGAAAGAAAACCCAGATTCCTTGTCGTATACATGCAAAATATAGCTATTACCATATGATTTACAAAAAGGGTTACAATGAATTCCCTGATCGTCCATTCTCAAACATTTTCAACTAAAAAGCCCTCTTTCAGGGAACATAGATCATGTAAACTTCAGGCATGCAAACATTTCAATCAGCCCTCCACATAGAGAAATTTTCACTCCTCCATAGCCATTGGCAAAGAGGCACACTACACGGAATCCCATGCCTTTTCCCAGCCCACAGGAGGAGCCGAGGGATTCACCGTCACCCAGCCATCAAAATCCTCAAAAGAGGGGGCCACAACCATTGTAGAAGGAAGCTCAAAAGAGGGGAGAATCGATGAGAGAGGTACATTGAGAATGAGAACCCACATGGAATATGTCTGACCACCTTAATCACAATCAAATGATGATATATTTTCCCAATATTCTAGATATAAGTAGTAGACTCATTCACAGATGTGACGCATATTGTGTTGTAATTTTTTTCCAAATAAATAATTAATTATGAATTTTCTGCTACAACTTTTTTAGAATAAAAAAACTCTCGTGTCTGACCACCTTAACTAATTCTAAACTTTACAAAATTGATTTTTTTTTTCCTTATAGTAACTGAAGCATAGAATGTGATGCATGTTTCAGATTTCAAAAAGGTTAAACGGTTTGAAAGTTATAGTTGTTTTTCAATCAATATGTCAATTATGACTTTAAAGATAACTCAATTGAAAAATAAGTAATAATTACTTACTGAACTCAAAATTTGACAACAATTGTATTGATGTAAAGTTGATAATGTCTTTAAGAAACCCTTTTTGTTTCATCAATTTTGGTTGAAAAAATAGTCGTCAGCTACATGGTCGATGTCTCAATATCAAAAATAATCTCTTAAACATGCCTAAAGGGTTGACCATCCATAGTTGGTATTGCCGAAGCAAATACCAAGCCTAATTGAATATTTGATAATATCAGATATCCAAAAAATTTTGATATCCGATAATATCAGATATCCGAAATTTCCCACCTAGTTCAAAATTTCATTTTGACTAGTTTTTCCAATTTCAAGTTACATATTAAATTGCATTTTTTTAAATTTCAAATTACATATTAAATTTTTTTTTTTATGTTAATATTAATTTAGTTGAGTATTTTTTTCAATTTTAAGTTATATATTACACATTATTATTTTTAATATTAATATTAAATAATAATAGCATAACATTTAGAAATGGGAACTCAAAACTAGAATATTTACCTATCTTAACGACCTTCTTAAAATATTTTGACTGAAGCTTGCCCTTTTTCATCATCTTCAATCCTATGATCTTCCTTCATTCAACACAAATACTCTCTTGATGAATGGAAACTGCCGAACAAATCCTTCTTCACACTTTCAGTAGCATCACCTTTAGGGTTTCATTGCAGAGCATTAGTATTATAATATAATTTTTTATAATAGCATGTATTATATTATTATTATTTATTACTCTATTGTATAATAGTATAATACTAACTTATTAAATATTTATATTATACCTAAGGGAGAGAGAGAGAGAGAGAGAGAGAGAGAGAGAGAGAGAGAGAGAGAAGTGGAGAGAGAGAGAGAGGGGGGAAGGGGAAGGGGAGAGAGTAGGAGAGGGACAGAGAGAAGGGGAAGGGGAGAGAGTAGGAGAGAGAGAGAGAGAGAGAGAGAGAGAGAGAGAGAGAGAGAGAGAGAGAGAGAGAGATTTTGGTAGGATATATCAGATATCTAATTCTTTTTACTAGTGAAAATTAAAAGCAAAATTCTCTAGGTCCCTCTAGAGAGGCACCTTTTTTGGAAAAATTATGGGAGTCGAGTTGCAATGAATCACATTTTGTTTCTAGAGAAGACAAAAATCCACTTTTTGGTTGGATTTTATCTATTACTAAAGGTTTTTGCATCACCTTTTTGGTCTAACTATGGGGAGTAGTAGTCATTGAAAGCATAAACAAAAGAGGAGACTCACAAATGAAGATATTGAAGTGTATAGAGAAATGGATAGGGTTGCCCATCGGAATAAGAGACAAGGTATGTTAAATATTAATGAAGATTTTAGCATAGATCCACCTTTGAATGTGGTTTCAAGTGAAGAATTGAATTTAAAATGATTTATGACAATAATATTGAAAATGATAATGTAGGGATTGAAGATGAAGATATAGGTTTTGAAAATGAACATGTAGATGTGGACAATGGAAGTGTGGACATTGTCAATGACAATCCACTAATTGATATGAAGGAATTGACAATGATAATGGTACACAAGAGCCAAATCAATGTAACACATCTCCAAATTATATGAGAAATGAAGTCTCTTCAGAGGAAGAAAGATAAACTTCAAAATTGAGACCTTCAAGAACAACTAAATGGTTACTTGAAATTGATGAGAACATAATGAGAAATTTCAATGGCAAGAAATCAGAAAGGACCGTTTAGTTGTGGGTTTCAAAACTTTTTGATCATTTTTTTAGCCACAAAATGTTGGTTGAGCAATGTCAAATGTTTGTGCAATTGTTAAAGATGTAGAAGATGAGACATCTACTAGTCAAATTGAAGATTAGTGTGAACAAGAAAAATGAGAGGAGTGCTATTATTGTGAGAAATATTTTTAGTGCTCTCAATTCCATTGGGAAGACTAAAAAGGAAAAAGATAAGAGATCTACTAGGAGGGTTATTACAACCTCCTTAGTAAGTCATCATTTGAGAAAGGCTCATTTGATGAGATAAACTTGTGTTGACTTGAATCTAAATCATAAAACTTTGGATATAACACTTTCTATAGGAACTTTCGAGGCTTTTATCTCAGACCCCGTGAGAGGTATCAAAAATTGGTGACATACTACAGGACCACAAATCTGAGGCCTACAATAACCTCTCTCCATTCTGGGAGATTCAAATTTCTTTGAATTTGGCACTCCAGTTTCGCTTGATGCCAAAACTTGCAGTGAGGGTCAGTTGAAAGTTGCACCAATGGGTTTCTTCCAAACCATTCATCCCAGCACCAAATGGACTATTGCATTAGCTCTAATTAGGTGGGTAAATGCTAGGGACAACCCAATTTTGACCACTGAGCAACTAAAATGTTTCGGACCATGAGGACCAAAGTGTCCCCAAGGTGCACTAAGCACGATTGGGAAGTGAACTTTTGACGCTCGTATCTCAAACCCTGTGAGAGGTATCATAAATCTATGAGATGCTACAAGACCGCACTTTTGAGGCCTACAAAAATCTCTCTATTCTAGGAGATTTGAATTTGTTTCAATTTGACACTCTAGTCTCGCTTGATGCCAAAACTTACAGTGAGGGTCAGTTGAAAGTTGCACCAATGGGTTTCTTCCAAACCATTCATCCCGACACCAAATGGACTATGCCATTAGCTCTAGGTGGGTGGGTGAACACTAGGGATAACCACGTTTCGACCACTGAGCCACTAGAACATTCCAAACCATGTCGGACCAAAGTGTCCCCAAGGTGCACTAAGCATGATTGGGAAGAAAACTTTCAAGGATTGTATGTCAGACCCTGTGAGAGGTATCGAAGATCTGTGAGATGATAAAGGACTACATTTTTTAGGCCTACAATAACCTCTCTCTATTCTAGGAGATTCAATTTTTTTTGAATTTGGCACTCCAATCTCGCTTGATGCCAAAACTTGCAGTAAGGGTCAGTTGAAAGTTGCACCAATGGGTTTCTTGCAAACCGTTCATCTCGGCACCAAATGGACTATTCCATTAGCTCTGGTTGGGTGAGTAAATGTTAGGGAAAACCCCATTTCAACCACTGAGTCACTAGAGCTTTCCAAACTATACCGGACCAAAGTGTCCCCAAGGTGCACTAACCATGATTGGGCAGTGAACTTTTGAGGCTCGTATCTCAGACCCCATGAGAGGTATCAACAATCTATGAGATGCTAAAAGACCATGTTTTTGAGGCCTACAATAAACTCTCTCCATTCTGGGAGATTCAAATATTTTTGAATTTGGCACGCCAGTCTCTCTTGATGCCAAAACTTGCAGTGAGGGTCAGTTGAAAGTTGCAACAGTGGGTTTCTTCCAAACCATTTGTCCCAACATTGAATGGATTGTGCCATTAGCTCCAGTTGGGTAAGTAAATGCTAGGGAAAACCCCATTTTGACTACTGAGTCACTAAAACATTCCGGACCATGCCGCAACAAACTATCACCAAGGTGCACTAAGCACGATTGGGCAGTGAACTTTCGAGGCTTGTATCTCAGACCCCATGAGAGGTATCGACAATCTATGAGATGCTACAAGACTAAATTTTTGAGGCCTACAATAACCTTTCTCCATTCTAGGAGATTCAAATTTGTTTGAATTTGGCATGCCAGTCTCGCTTGATTCCAAAACTTATAGTGAGGTTTAGTTGAAAGTTGCACCACTAGATTTCTTCCAAACCATTCATCCTGACACCAAATAGACTATGCCATTAGCTCTGGTTGGGTAGGTAAATGCTAGGGACAACCCCATTTCAACCACTGAGTCACTAGAACATTCTGGACCATGTCGGACCAAAGTGTCCCCAAGGTGCACTAAGCACGATTGGATAGAAAAATTTTGAGGCTTGTATCTCAGACCTTGTGAGAGGTATTTCCAATCCATAAGATTCTATAGGACCACATTTCTAAGACCTACAATAACCTCTCTCCATTCTAGGAGATTCAAATTTTTTTTAATTTGGCATGCCAGTCTCTCTTGATGCCAAAACTTGCAGTGAGGGTTAGTTGAAAGTTGCACCAATGGGTTTCTTCCAAACCATTCGTCTTGACACCGAATGGACTATGCCATTATCTTTGATTGGGCAGGTAAACACTAGGGACAACTTTTTTTTGACCATTGAGTCACTAGAACATTCTGGACCATGCCGGACCAAAGTGTCCCCAAGGTGCACTAAGCACAATTCGGAAGTGAACTTTTGAGGATCGTATCTTGGACCCTGTGAAGGTATCAACAATTTGTGAGATGCTCTAGGACCACATTTCTAAGGCCTAAAATAACCTCTCTCCATTCTAGGAGATTCAAATTTGTTTGAACTTGGCACACTAGTCTCTCTTGATGCCAAAACTTACAGAGAAGATCAGTAGAAAGTTTCACCAATGGGTTTTTTCCAAACTGTTCATCCCAGCATCAAATGGACTGTACCATTAGCTCCAATTGGGCTTGTAAATGCTAGGGACAACCTTGTTTTGACCACTGAGTCACTAGAATGTTTCGGACCATGCTGGACCAAAGTGTCCCCACAGTGCACTAAGCATGATTGGGCAGAGAACTTTCAAGGCTCATATCTCAGACCCCATGAGAGGTATCAAGGATCTATGAGATGCTATAGGACCATGTTTTTAAGGCCTACAATAACCTCTATCTATTCTAGGAAATTCTTTTTTTTTTTTTTAATTTGGCACGCCAATCTCTCTTGATGCCAAAACTTGCAGTGAGGGTCAGTTGAAAGTTGCACCACTAGATTTCTTCCAAATTGTTCATCCCGGTACCAAATGGACTATGCCATTAGCTCTGGTTGGGTGAGAAAATGCTAGGGAATAGTAATGGTTGAAGTTTGTAATTGAATCAATCAATGAAAATAAAGTTCTCTACATTTCTATAGTTCGTTGTCTCATGGAATAGTCTAGGCAATAGTGAATTGATTAGAATAAATCTAATGTGATCTTGGCTTGGTTGTGATATAGGAACCATGTCTTGTGTTTTTTTACAAGTTTATGTAACTATTTCATTGTTTGGAATATCATTAAGATATTAGAATTGACTAATGTTGAGGATAGGACTGGCATTGTAGGCACAGTCAGCATCTAAGTTTGTAGCCAGCCTTATGTAGTGACCCTCCCACCCCTATGATGACTGTAACTTTGTGGGAGAGGTCTAAACATGTATATTTCCTTGTATATTAGTTGTTTAATGCATGGAAAGTGGAAGAAGGGGAGAAGAGGCAGAGATAGGCCTGGTAAACATATAGTGAAAGGGTGCATTTGAAAGCACCAATATTGGTTGTGGAATACCCGATGAAGGGAGAGGGCATATGATGATTTAAGATGTCTATAGGGATGTATTGGAAGGGTTTAGGACTTTTATAGGGCTTGAGAGTTGTAGTTAAGGGTAGTTTCCCTAAAACCCTAGGCTATTGACCCTAAAAACAAGGGTTTATTGATTTGGGAGCTTGATGAATGGTGTGACTTTAAGAGTTTGAAAATATTATGTTTTGGAAGGTCTAGGAAGACTATTTCAAGTCTTTGAGTCTTGGAGATTACTGGGGATAGGAGTTTCTTCTTTGAGCAAGGGAAAATTAGGCCTAGATGGAGAGCTAGATGGTGGAGAAAGTCTTCACCAGTCAAATGATGAAGGACTGAGATTGAGATGAATTTAGTAACTCTGAAAAGGGTATTAGAAAATGTAAATACTTTGTCAGGTTGTTTGGAGAGTTTGAGAGTAATTTTCTGATTTCAGTGTTTGTAGGGCTACTAGACAGGCTTAGAAAGGCTATATAAGAGAAATAGTTGAAGTTGAGGTGATTGGAGTGAATGGGAACTTGGAACATGGTAAATAGACCATGATAAGATGATCTATGGTGTTGGGATCAAGGTGAGACTTCTAGTTGGAGTTTTGGTATGGTGGAGGCACTAGGAACACTAGGTAGCACTCTATTTGACCCTTGAGTTAAGACTAACTCCTTAAGTAGATTCCAAGATGCTTGTAGGATCCTCAAGTTGAGTTGAGTTCCATGAGGGGATAGTAGAGGGCTAGACATTAGATTTTCTTGGTTGAGAGCATCAAATACACATGAATACAATGTAGCACATAAATTTTGAATTCACTTAAAGTATGAATTACATGTGTGAACACACATAGCACATAAAGCATACACATAAATTTGATTAAGTCATGAAGCATACATGTAGCACATATTTTATAAAGCATACCACATGAATTCACTTAAGTCATGCGCGTAGCCCATACACATGAATTTAGGTTATGAAGAATGTACTTGAATATACATGAATATACTTAAGGCATAAATCATACACGTGAGTACATACACACAAGCATATTTGCATACTAACAATGAATAAATTAACATACAATTAACAAATCAGATCGAATATCAAGTTTCATATATATCAAAATGAACAATAATTCTGTACATATTTACATGTCAACATATCTAGATACAATGTGGCATACGCCATCTCAAAATGTGTCATATGACATCTCAAAATAAGAAGTTCAACTACAAAATTTTCTAGGACATCCTATTCTACAGATGGATCTTCAAAATGAAGCCTCTAATGGATCCTGCATGCAAACACAAAAGTGAAACCCCAAGTTAGATTAAAATTTAGAATCATAGTCAACAATAATAAATAAAATTCAAACTAAAATTGAACTCTCATATACCTCGCCTCTTTGTCTCCTCCTACGGATAGGAGACCTAATATATGTCCTTGGTAGTGCAGGAACAATGCCACCAATGCCACCATATTTCCTCTGATCTCTAGACTTCGACCATGTAGCTGATGACCTTTTTTTCACCCAAAATTTATAAAACATAAAGGGTTTCTTATAGACATTATTAGCTTTCTATCAATATACTTTTTTGTCAAATTTTGAGTTCAGTAAATAATTATTACTTATTTTCAAATTGAGTTATCTTTAAAGTCCTAATTGACAAACTGATTGAAAAATAACTATAACTTTCAAATGGTTTAACCTTTTTGAAATCTGAAACATGCGTCACATTATATGTATCACCTACTATAAGAAAAAAAATTCAATTTTGTAAAGTTTAGAATTAGTTAAGGCGGTCAGACACGGGAGTTTTTTTTATTCTGAATAAGTTGTAGTAGAAAATTCATAATTAATTATTTATTTGGGAAAAAATTACACAAAAATATGTGTCACATTCGATCATGAGTCTACTACTTATATCTAGAATCTTGTGAAAATATATCATCATTTGATTCTAATTAAGGTAGTCAGACATACACGTATTTTTTTTATCTTTTTCCTAAAATTTTTGTAGTACTGCATTAAAACCTAAAATTTTGAACAATTAGAATTTTTTTTTCTGACAAGGGCTAGTAGTTTAGAAACTACATTTAATTTCCTATAGATTCTGTTGTTACAAATTTTTCACATAAGGTTGATAAGATGTTCAACCTTTTACGTCAAGTTTACTAACCCTGATTTTTTTATTTTTCATTGACACTTAAGGGCATATCTTGGTATACCATGATCCTGCACATACCCTTAATGTGATATAATAATAAAAAATAAAATATGACAATATTACAAGTGATATAATAATTAATGTTATATTTACTACTATTCATGATCAACTTTGTATTAAAGTTAGAATGGATTGGGTGATAACGGTCTGATTGCAACTCAAGTCATTAAGATGATAGGGACTACGCTTGAAATTTGATGGTATATATGTTTTTTTTTCCCTTTGGACAATATAGGAGAGAGAAGTCAATGGTGGAGTGGGGACCTAAAGTGGGGATTCCTATGGGCACATATGGACCCCATAGTGGAGAAACCAAGTTGTCAATACATGTACACAAGAAAACCAATAAAAGTGCTTAGCTATACCACACATTGTACACATGAAAAGTGTTTCATTACATAAACATATTCGATGCAAAAGACACTTACACAATTGAATATAGAAGTAGCATCCATATAAACATATTTGTTAAAATAAAGTTTGATCAAATACATATAGTACAAGTTAGAGCATATTCAATTGATAATTGTCCAATGCCATATTGCATGAGATGGAAAATATTTTCTATACTTAAGTAAGTCAGCTTCTAAAACCTCTGAGTTATAAGAATAATGCAAGTCCTCCCACTTAACAAAATAGAACTTATAAGAAATGGATTGGGTAGCCACCAATTTGGTATCTAGTACTTGTTCAATATCTCTCTTTTATCCCTTGGAAAATTCTTGGCCCAACTGTCATTTTCCGACTCATTTTTCTCATCTTCTAACTATTCTTCACTACTTATAGCTAAGTGTGATAAAGGCTAGCAACATTAAATATGGGGCTAAAGCCTAGATATTTAGACAATTCAATTTGATAGGCATTGTCATTTATCCTCTTAATGATTTTTTAAGGTCTAATTTTTGGGCTTCAACTTGTTTTAGGCACCTTAGGGGTACCTTTCTATATGCATATATGTACCATGGTCAATTCTCCTTCTTGAAATAATTTTCTTCTCTGATGGAAATTAGGTTTCCTTTTATATAATTCATTCATGGACTGTAATTTGAGCCCAACTTGCTAATGTATATCTTGAATATTCTCTAAACATTCTGTAGATTCTTTGTTATTATGTGGACTTATTGGAAAATCCAATAAGTCCACAAGTCCTTTAGGATTTTCACCATACACAAATTGAAAAGGAAACTTACTTGTTGATCGATTTATAGTAGAGGTATCGGAAAACTTAGCTTGAGTTATCACCAAACCCCATTACTAAGAATTATCTCTAAATAAACACCTCAATAGATTTCAAAGGCATCTATTTACCACCTTTGTTTGACCATCATTTTGGGGATGCTACAAGAAACTAAATTGAAACCTACTATACACTTCTTCCACAAGACCCTCTGAAAGTGACTTAAGAACTTGGTATCCATATCACTTGTTATTTTTTTTATGAACACCATGCAAAGTTACAATTTCTTTAAAAAATAAATGTGCTACTTGACTTGGACCACTGATCTTATTATATGGTATGAAATGAGTCATTTTAGAAAGATAGTCCACCACTAAAAACACTGAATAATTGACTCTATGGGTTCTTGAAAGCTCCAAAATAAAATCCATAGAGATGTCAATCCATGGATTCTTTGGCACAAGTAAGGATATGTGTAAATCTAAAATTTGGCTTCCCCTTTTATTTTTTTGACACATCCTACAAGAAGAAACATACTTGTTCACATCTCTTCTCATATGGCTGTATAAAAATGTAAGAAAGAGGATAAACAATGTAGAAGAATATATAAAGAAAAGATAGAGATGAAAGCTAACAAAAGGACCAAAAAAATGAGTTACATAAATTAGAGTTTGAGTTGGAGGAAAAAAGGTGCATGTTGGAAGATTATGAGGTGTACAACAATAAGAAGCCAATGAGAAAAAAAATATACAACAAAAATGTTGAAGGGTGATAAGGTGGTAAAGAAGTTTGAGGATGAATACCCACTTTGTGGGAAAGAGCCATTCACACAAAGGAAAGCCATTGAGTCAAGGATTAGATAAGGAGTGAAAATGTTAGAACAAGGAAAGATAGAATCCATTAACGAATTGGTAGAAATATTAATGGATAAAAGACCTCTGAATGAGATCTTCTAAGAGTTGTAGAGACCATAAATACATGAATGGGATGAAGATGAAGACATAGTTGAGTTTGATGGAGTTGTTGAGTTGTTTTCCCCAAAATAAGGGGAAGGCATTGAATATTATAATACACAAAAATAGAAGAGTTAAAAGACTGAAATAAGATGGAATGCAACCTATCACAAGAAAATGCTCAGAATTTGCAGCAGTGGAAGTAGTCCACATTGGAGAGGAGGTTGCAACAGAGAGGGAGATATTTGGGAGCCCCAAATGTGATGAAGATTTACTGGTTCTAGAGACACAAAGAAGAAAGAGGATTGTCTTGAGAATCCTATTAGTAATGAAAAAGGCATAGAATATCATCACTCCCTTGAGGAGGAAACAAGGATTATTGAAGGAGAGAGTAAAGATATGTGCAAATATGGTATAAAAGAAAATATCCAAAAGGATTTTTGTTGTGAACATCACACTAAGATGAGAAATGAGTGTCACCTCATAAAATATGAAATGGAAAGCATATCTATATGGCATCATATAGAAGGGGAGAAATAAGGTCTTAACTCTATTTATATTTTAAAATATTTATGTGTATGTAAAATAGGAGCTAATATAATGATACAAAGAATAATGACAATTTACAATAGACAAGGACTATTAAGATTTCAAGGAGATGGGAAAAGAGGAAGAAAACCAATTGGAAAAGGAGGAGGATCTCTATTCCAACAAGTGGTTGGAAGCAAAAGAAGAAAAAATGTGATGATTTAAAGAGATATCTAATTTTGAGGAAGGAAAAAATATGGTCTGATTCCTCAATTCAAATGGATGGATGTTCTATCATCTATTTCAAATGATTTCCTAGATGATTGATGTGGTAGCATCTTGGGATAAATGAAAATCTTGCATTAAAAAAAATGTAATAGTTAGGTTGTTATGATTTCTAGTGTTTTAATTATTAAATTTTGTTCAATTAAATAAGCTTTGAATTAGGAGGTTCAAAATTTTAAAAGAAGAGGAGAATGATGTAAACAGACTCCTAAGAATTGGGAGGTTGACTACCAACTAATCCCTCTAAAGAAGGAGAAGTTTGTCACCTTAATTTATATATTTTGAATTAGCTTTAATTGGCTAACCAACATGGATACTTAAAATAGATAGAACCATTTAGAAGTGACTATCTTGGTTAGAAAAGGAGGTTATTAAGCTAAATATTTGTAACAATTTAGGGGCGGAGAGTAGAGAATGGATACATTGTGTATCTCTTTTATATAGACTTATATATTCCTTATATTTATAAATATTGTGTTACTATATTTTGTATCTAGTCACAATTTTATCATTGGATATTATCTGATTATTTGTACAACTGAGCATTCTCCTAAAAGTGTCTATGGTTTTTCTATGCAATACTCTGCTATCTATTTTTTATAATTATTGAATTTGAACTATGTTGGGTTCAGGGTCTACATCAGTTTCTATGGCTCATTTGTATGTAGATGAAAAGAGACTATGAAATTAGTTCTCTACCAACAAAGAGAAGAGAAACTACAAGGTTTACTACACATAGGAGGGGAGCTATATTCCCTCCTAATGATGAAGCTCTACACATTTTTTACAACACTCCACCACTTCTTCAAGTTGTCTATGTTTCCACACCTCCTACAGTGTTGTGTGAAGATGACAAAAATCTTAATGTGGAATTCTGAAAAGAAATGGGTCTAGTTGGTCGTTGCCTTGACATAGTGCTACATACACTATTGTACAAGATTCTAGATGGTAATTTTGAAGCTACTATAGAATCTACAATCCACAATCATGAGGAGGATATGTAGGAGTCTATTATTATTCCCTCCTAGGTCAACCCACCATCATAGTTATTGGAAGGGCCATAGAACCTTGTTATCATTTACATAGCCATGAAGAAGAGGAAATATTTTTTATTTCCCACTCCACCAACAATATGTATGAGCATGAGATTGTTCCTTCAATTGTGTTGGAAAAGCATTAGAAGAGGAATAAAAAAGTGGAGAAGATAAAATTTTGGAAAAAACATTAGATTGTAGAGAAAATGATTGTATAAATTGTGGCAAGGCAATTCAAGGAGAAAGAAAAGATAAATAAGGAGATAGTGTGCATAGAAAAGATGCAAGTGTAGGAGAAATTTGTTTAAAAAGATAAAAAGAAGATGCATAAGGAAATGGAAAATGAATTTGAAATAGCTACAAAGGTGCAACAACAAAAAATACACTTAACTCGTCCACTGAACCCCTTGCTTCATAACCATGCAATGCTTAAGGAATTGTTCAATGTAAATATTATGAAATTATCTTAGTTATGGATTTGTTCTCTAATTAAACTAAAATAGAATAGGTGATTAGAGCCTAAAATAGTGCTAAATTCTAGTCATTTTTTGTGGCTAAAATGAGCCCTTCTACTGGCGCAAAAAATCAGTGCCCAATTGCATGTTACTTTTGGGAGCACGGTTTGCACCATATTTTAAATCATATTTAGCAATAAGTGTATCGCTATAACTATTATTGTTCATTTTGGTGCTATAAAATGAAGCATATAATGGTATCCCTTGGTGCCAAGAATGACACTTTTTATTACATCAAGTAGTTTTCATTTGTTATATCAGGTATTGCGCTGGATATTATGCTGAGCCTAGCTTCCAATTTTTCTTCTAGCTTTGCTTCCAAATGTGCTTCCAATTTTTATTCTTGTGTTTCTTCCAATTTTTCTTCTATTATAACATCCTTTGTTTCTTCCAATGTGGCTTCCTATTTTGCTTCTTGTGTTGCTTCCAATTTTTCTTTTGGTTTTTCTTCCTAATTTTCCTTTGGTTTTGCTTCCTTGTATATTTCTAGTTTTTCTTCCAATTTTTCTTCTGATTTTGCTTCTCTTTTTTCTTCTAGTTTTACATTCTGTGTTTCTTCCAGAGTGTATTTTGAGTTTTCTTCTTGTGTTGCTTCTAATTTTGCTTGTAGTTTTTCTTCCAGTTTTTCTTTTGGTTTTGATTCCAATTTTTCTCCCAATTTTGTTGATGGAATCTTTTTTGCTTTCAATTTTTCTTCTATCTTTTCTTCTAGATTGGCTATTGATTTTTCTTCTTATTTTGCTTCTAGTTTTTCTTCCAATTTTGCTTCCACTTTTTCTTCTAATTTTCCTTCCAAGTGTGCTTAGGGTTCTTCTACTTTTAGTTCCACTTGTGCTTCTTCTTTTTCCTCCAATGTTGCTTCCAATAAAGTGTCATTTGTTACATCTATATTTGCTTCTATTTTTGCATATTTTTTTCTTTTAATATGGATTCTATTATTGCATCATTTTTTGCTTCTAAAATTGCTTCCATTATTAATCCTTTGTTTTCTACCTGAATTGCTTCTATTTTTTCTTCCTAGATAATGCCAAGTTTTACTTCCAAGATTGCTTCTAGTTTGGCTTCTACTATTGCTTCCTTTTTAACTTCTAAAAATGCTTCTTATTTTACTTCTAATTCTTATTAATTTAATATGTGCTATTTAAATTTAATTAGCTAAACATTTCATACATCTTAAATAAATTATATGATTATAGAGTAAGTCATATTGCATTTGAAATATTGTATAGGGGAACATTTATAAATATTTTTTAGGGAAATGGACATTCATACAAATTAACAAATCATTTTTTTATTCAATACAATATATTTATTTTTATATTTATATAATAAAAAAATATTTGCATTCTTCCAGTCATTAAGCCCCTATAGAAACAACCCTATATCAACACCAAGAAGGTGCACATCAAAATTGTAGAGCTTCAACTTCATTCTATCCACCCCTTCCCAGATACATACTACCTAAATACATACAAAACCAACACCCCTAATATCAACACTAGAGAGATACATCACAAAAATATGGAGCTTCAAATTGCATTCTAGTCACCCCTTGCCTGATAGATTCTATGAGATTACATACATACCTGCAAAATTTTCACATCATACTCGCATGCCAATCAAATTTACAACAGTTTGTATACAAAATATATTAGAGCTTGGAGTATGTGAAAGAAACCAAAAAATTCAAAAAATAAGAGGGGTACTAAACCACTCCAACCTCAACACCCATTCCTACAACCATGAGAACACCCACAACCATGACCTTGGGACCATCCTAAGTCCATAACCACACCCATGGCTATGACCATGCAAATGTTGCCTCTCTTGCATCTCCATCATAACATGAAAAACCTTAATAGTTCTTGATTTAACTACTCCCTAGGAATACCAATAGCAATGAAAATATCCTAATTATGTAAATAATCCACAATATGAGTCTAATACCTCTAGGCTTTCTCCCTCCTCTCATGAATATTTGTAAGAACCTGATGTAGAAGAAAAGGGTGTCAATGGTGTGGAACACCTAGGAATCCAAACCATGCACCATAATCAACCACAAAATCATGACCCAGAATGACACTTGCCACAATTTTGTCTAATCCAAATCACCATTATGGGCATCTGCATCTCTTTATAATCCTAACTACCATTTTTTGTGGACTGAAATACAAACCCCAAACATAGAAAAAGATGAAATTTTAGTGTGCAAAAGAAAAATTGCGATACCAAAAAGTCACACCCCAATAGGGCCCTAACCAAAATCAAGAAGAATGGGTCACTCGTGATGAACAAATTCTTTAGCCTCTACTCAAAAACACCCCTATAATTCCATCTTCTACTTGAGGGATCTAAAAGATAAGTTTGCTTCCATTTGTCCTTGCACCACCTCCACACTGCGGTAGTAGATGCAAATTTCAATAGAAAATAAAATTCCCAACAATGTATTCTGAGTGAAAGGAATGTCAGTCACAACTCTAAAATAGGAATGAATGTCTCTCAAAAATTCTAGCAACATTAAATGCCAATGTAATGAAATGTGTGAAAGGTTATACATCTACCACCTTGATATGTAAAATTGTGTGTGTGCGGTTATACATACGTCACCTTGATATGCAAAATTGAAGCTCTATTAAAAAGATTCACATCATGTGTAAATATTTAGTTGCATAGCCAATTGCCTCTAATAGCTCTCATATCATTTACCACCAATTGCCTTCATTATTTCAGTCACCAACCTCCACTTCACTCAATTTTCCATCTCACTCAAATTTCACCACTTCATCCGATTTGAGGGGTCATTTCATTCACCAACTTGGAGAGAGGATCTATCATTGCATTGTGCTCCCTATATATGTGAGATATTTAAAAATTAGAAAAATTAATCAACTTTTTCTTAATAACAAAAATAAACTAACAAGATAATTATTATAACATGATCATCATCTATAATTAAAATAAGCGAGTCAAATATCTATAATTTATTTGAATTTGACAACATCCATCCAAAGAAGTAAATTAAAATCATCATTCATAATAAATATCCATCCAAAAACTATTAACCACCTTCAATATATATAAATTGACAAGTCAATACCGATAAGATCATCATCATATATAACTAAAACAAGTGAAATTCTAATATTACAATTGATAAAAAATAATTTAAAATGATACATGTCCAATAGTTGACATAATTCAAAATGATACATGTACAAATGATATAAGAAAAAATGATAAATTATGTAATTGAAAGTGATACAAGTGAAGATAATACATGTCTAAATGATATAAGTGAAAATGATACATGTCAAAATGTATCAACTCAATAATGTGGTACTACAAATCATGAAATGATACAATAACCATGGAAAGAGGCATCATAACGATATATTAGTATTTATCCATGATGCGGTCTATATGATCATGAATGTCACTATTTACTACTACAAGCAACTGCCTCATAATCATCACCATTAGCTAGTCATTATCAACATGATCATCATCATCATCATCATCATGTTCATCATCATCAATGTCTTCTATACCTAGTTTTTCCATAATGATTGCCCCTTTGCTATATTTTCCTTTGTGGTAGTCGGTGACTCCCCTCTAACTTGATGGAGTAAATGTAATTGATGGATTATCATCCTCATTGTCTACATTTTCATCCTGATCACTATTGTCATATGTCATGGTGGGATGCTCCAAATTCCATAATTTACTAAACTTTATGTCCTCCTCTATGTCATCTAGATCTGCACTGGTCTTTGTTTCACCAAGATTCTTTCTCATACATCTCCAAAAATTAGTCATTTTTGTTCAAGTCCATTTTCTATCCTTACAATCATCTACTATTTTATTTGGTATGTTTTTTTTTAATGGATGAGAATCTTTTTTGTAGAAATTGTAGGACATCCTAGGCTATACAATGCCCTGGTTTATTGATGTCATAATTTGTGATGACAACTGTTCAACTAATTTTTTTTCCTTAGTAGAAACTTTCTCCATCTCTTTTGTAAAATCATCCCACCTATCCTTGCCTTTCAACTTCTCTAGAAATGGTTTACTTCCATGTTGAAATGAGTTTGCAGAGTTCTTATTAGTAACAAGCATTATTTGAATGACGTTGAGTGGATCATACTTCCAGTACCACTCTAAATCAAATTCCAAAAAATTCTATAAAAACATTTTCCACTTTGAATTACTTTCTCTCAAATGTTATCCCTCCAATTGAGAAAGGTAAGGAAGAGAATATGATCTTCTTTGATTAGCTAGTGAAGAGTCTATATGTGCTCTCTAGTTGTAGTACATATTCTACTACAAACACCCTCTATGTCACATGCATTGGAAGTTTGTAGGGTTGTAGTTCTGATTCGTAAAAACTTAGCACTGTGTATTCTTCCATTAAGTGCCAATCAACCAATTGAATTATTCTTCCAAGTTGGATGCAATCCCTACATGAAGTAGACAATCTAGGCATTGAAGTGCTTGTTATTTTTTTGTACAATGGTGCCAAAAAGAAATCTACAAAATTATTGTAATTCATTTTGTTATAATACATCCTTATCTCAAGTGTCCAGTTATTTATTGGAGTACTTTTCCCCCCTCTAAATTTCAAGCTTGTTGTCATTTCTCATTAATATTGCAACATGCTTTGCTAGCAAAAGATAGCACAAGTAGGTTGTGAACCAAAATGTCTTAGAATTGCCTCTTTTAATCAATGCTAATTATTCTTGCATCGATTGAACCACATGCCCAACAAAATTATATTTTACTAGTTCATTGACACAATGGATATCACAAATCATTTGAAGAATGTTGGCACCCACTTCCCTATATTATTTTTCAGTCCTAGGAAAAATGCTAGCGAGGATATAGTATCATGAACCCATGGCACAAAAATGTTAAAATCATAAGGAGGCTTATGGTTCTCACCCAATAAAGCCTTTGCCTCTATAACTATTAGAACCTTTATAAATGAATCTTTTTCATTTGGCACGACTACCTCATATTTCTCTCCCAGCAATCCCAGGTCAATAAGGAAATTACAGTTTTGTTAGTCAAAACCTAGGTCTATCAAAATGAGAAATTCTTCCTGGGTTATTGATTAAATTTCTTCTTGATTATTATTTTTCACAATTGATTTTCTTTCTTCATCATAATTTCTAGATAAATCAAGATGATTTTTGGGCATGGGAAAACTTTAGATAACAACATGAGACCCAAACCAACATCCCATGGTGCAACTTTATTCATTTTTGCACCTATTGCTAGATTAAATTTTACAAATTCACACCTATTTTAACCAGTTGCCTTACTACACAATGTATGTTTAATTTCTATAACTCTTCTTTCATCGTGGATAGCAAGATCATAAATATCATGATACTCATTAGTTGAACTAGGGATTTCTACTAGTTTTCTCAAGTCTATTAAAGTTTTCCCATTTGCTTACCCTTGGCCTTGAGTTTTTTCTTTCCCCATTGTTCTTTGAAAGAATGCAAAATCACATAATAACAGATATTTACTAACAAAATCATAGATAATAGCTAACTAATATAAGAAAACCCCAATTAGATACTGGCTTTGTACTTGCAAGAATTAAAATTTCAAAATCAAGTTAAACTAAATTTTTGGCATTACAAAATCGGGATGCATCAGGCTAGATATCTTACCCAAAATTAAATTTTGAAATTTGGATAGATAGAAGTTAGAACGGCTAAGGCTCTCACAAGTTACAGTTTCAAAATCTTCGGCGACAGTTCAACAATTGTTTTTAATTTTCTGCTTCTACGAGTCGATAGGTTTTTAAAAAAGAAATGTTAAAAACCTTTTGTTAAATGTATCATTTAAACAAAATTTTTGGAATCCATTTATACTTTAATTTTCACATGATACATAATCTTTTCGATGAATTACACATGTCACATTTCCAGATCAAGTTTGCAGAAAAGGTTTTTGAAACCCATAGTACTTTCGAAATACAACTTCAATCATTCATTTCTTGTAATCTAACAGTTGTTACAATTTTAAAATATCAATACACACTAATGAATATAATCATTAACTATATTCACTTAGAATTCATGCATTTGAGAATACCTTATCCATGAAGTTTGAACCAGTCACCATTACATGATAAAGTTTGGAAACATTTAATTATTACATGAAATAAAAGTGCAAAATAATTTTTTTATATTATATTAGGTAAAATTTCATTATAATTCAATGATGCCCATATCTATTAACGATTCTTATAATCAAAACAAAAAAGAAAAGCACTGGGAATTTCTTAAAATATTTTTATTTTTTTTAAACATACAATGATTACAATGCACATCATTGCAAAAACCCTGGTAAGCTACTAGCACCAAAGGGAGGAACACTAGAGTCTAGGTAGACTCAGGGACTATTCATCTCCCTTCCTTCTGTGTGGAACTTTGAAGAGAGGATAATCTCAAAGAATTCTTCTAGCCATCAATACTTCTCAATTTCCTCGAGTAGGTGCTACTTCTGGAGGATATCCCTCCCAATCTCTGCCCACTTTCGATGATGTGTGAGCTTCACAACATCAAGGTTGAGTAGAAATGGTTGCCTAGGCACATTACGTGCTCCCCTGGTTGTAGAAGCCTAGGCAAATCATTTTCCCAAGGAATTCCAAACCCAATTTTTTCAAGTACAACAACATTCACATCATCATCGAGATACTCTTCCCTAAAAACTTTCCTTAGTAGCATGAGGATGTCCACCTTCTCCCCCTAGGTCCAATAGAGATTCCAAGAATCGAGACAAAGTGTCAGTGTTAACTCTATACCTACTTTCATTCTCCATAAATTCACATCCCAACACCATCCTTATAGCCTCCTTGGTGAAGGCTCCAAAATCCATAGAAATAGATGCGAGGATTGGGTCTATGACCAGGCCCAAAAAGGCCTTTTGATCCTCCAAGGAAGTGCATCTTAAATGATTTGGAGTGTCCATTGAAAATTTAAATTTGACAAACTAATATTAATATTCTAATTTTTTAGAGAACTCAAAGAGAACCTGACACTTGTAGACTATTTTCACAAAATCTACTTTCACAATCGTAAATTAATGAGTGTAGATCATCTATTTATAAGCCCTGGGGCTCGAGTCCTAGCCCCTAATTGAAATTCTTTCTCTTCCCTAAAGATCTAATTAATTTGTTAGTTAAATGGTAACTATCCTTAAAAAATTTCCAAATCTTTCATATTTAATGCAATGGTGGGTAAAATTGGAAACATGACTTATGATAAGACATTTACTAACTTGGGAATAACAAAGGCCAAAAGGATTGCACAACACAAATGGACATAAAAATTATTTAATATAAAAAAACTTGAAACCTGTTCCCACTCCATAGAAACAATGAGAAAATTACATTAGCTATGAAATGGCGGCAGGAAATGAACCTTTACCATTGATGTAAGATCATCGAACGGTCATAAAACAATGTCCTTAGATGAAATGATGTTTTCAATTAAGCCTTAAGGCATTACTCTATCGAGGTAATGAATCTAATGGTGTGACACGTATCTATCATTAAAAATTTAAAGACACCATCTATGAAGCCATTAATTGATAGTTACATTACTTTAATTGATGTCAACTACTCATCGCCATTAATTAATAATTTTATCTAACATTACCGAAGATTGCCAGTAGAATTCTACTTTTTTGGTGTCAAAAAATGAGGTCATAGACTCATGCGTCTGTTGGATTACAATATATTAATGGCCAAAGGTAAATTTTGGGCCTATTTTTGGTCTTCATTTTACAAAAAACTCTTGATAGAATCATGACAAGTGGTATGATTTATTGTGGGCTTATTGGATGAGGATCATAGTGATGGGACCCGTTGCACCCACTAGTGCAACTTCAACATCAAACCAGAACCATTGGATTAAGAGAGATGAATGGTGGAAGGTGCATTTCAGACGGAATGTGGTGGGATAACTCCTTTACTAAAAACTCTCTTTGGAATGGTCACACGTGTCATTCTTCGAGAATGAAAACTCATGACCAAACTTATTAAATTTAAGTTAAAAACTTAAATCGCCTAGAATGTTAAATTTAATTAATTATTTAAAATTATTAAATCACCATACCAGCTATAAATCTATTGTATTAAATCGCCAAGTTTATATGCATTTTTGAAAAATATTCACCATGAAAAATAAATTAATTAAAATATTTGGAAAATAGTTTCACAATAATTTATTAGTATAAGGAAGTTTGATTCACCAATTAAATTAATAATTTTCCTATAAAAAAACTTGTAGTCACCCATATTTTTATAAAAATGGTAGATGTTATTAAAAAATTCATCACCAAATATCCATATTTTGAAACACAATTCGCCATCAATATTAAAATTTTTCCCTCCATAAAACATGTGATTCGCTATCCCTACCAAGGACAATAACATAACTGATGGACACCAGATCATGTTGCACTAACATCTCATATGGAAAAAGTACAAACTTAGCAATGAATGAAATAGAAGAACGTAGAACATAGAACTATTCTAAGAAAATACAAATAAGGTAAATAAATAGAACATAAATAGATGAAGTAAAGTTTAAAAAATAAGAGGAAATGATAATGGAAATAAAAAATTATGATTCTAGGACAAAATCAACTTAGTAGTGTGGACGATTCAACTATTATGAATATTTTATGAGCAAATGAAATGAGGAGAAGAGTCGAGATGATAGAACTTGATTTGATGGTTGATAATGTGTTCTGATCACAGCTTTCAAATCCATGGACCCTCTATAGAAACCTACACACAAGTGAAGAAGGAAATTAGTTGTGGCCATAAAGAGGCTCATCCTACTCAAACCCCCCGCTTTGGTGTTTTCAACTCCATGAAAAGTCGTTAGACATGATAATTTCGGTGATAGATAACTAAGTAGAAAATAAATAAATAAAAGATAATATAAGCTACAAATGAGATAAGAAAGATAAATATGGTCATGGCACAAAGAGGATATGGGAGAAAACTCCCCCAAGTGAAGGCAGAGAGCTCAAATTTGTGATGCAAGACCAAGTATGAAGTTAGGAGGTTCTCAATAATGGAGAAAAACCCACAACTATGTGGTGTGTAGGTCCAAAAATGGTGGATAATGGAGGAAATGAGTAACCAAGTGAGTGAATAATTAGTTTAAGAATCTGTTAGCAGTTTGAATAAGCATGCAAGAACACCAAATGAGGGTTGCAAAAGGGTACTTGATAGAACCAAATATATTCCACACAGAGGAGCCATCATTTCAAAGTATTACAATTCAAGGTTGAAAATTCATAATGCTCCAATGACTAAATGCATTTCTACAGATTTGCAAATGAGAGTGTGTCGCATAGACATCTTCACTATGCACATGTGCCCAAAACTATTAAGGGCTTCATTGTGGGGATTTCAAGCAAGATGATGAGTTGGATGATGACAAGGATAAAGTGGGTGATGGTATTTTGCATCTTAGGCTAAAGAATAAAAAATGTAAAAATGACATCCTACATGGGGGTGTAAAATTTATGTTGTTACACTTTACTTTCAGGGTAGGGTTCTTCTACAACAGGTAACCCTAAAACTTCAAAAATCCTCTCCTCTGTGGTAATAAATTTCAAACCCTTCACCATTGCCTCACCATTGTTAAATGTTTGAGAAAATTCTATAGAAATTTCATAACTAAACCCATTCAACTTCAAAAAGTAGTCTAACCAGCCACTGTAATACCCCAAAAATGGGCTATAAGTTCAGTAACCTCTTACATCAACAATTCAATCAAAATCGACATCAAAGTCCTAACCTAAGGCACATCTGCACATCAATTTATCAAAAACCTAATTGATTATCTTAATTTTGCATCGGGGAATATTCCTTGAATATTCTTAATTTATCATAATTATCTTTAATTGAATATTATTTGGCGATAAATGTCATTATTTATCCCAAAGTTGATTAATTGAATATGATGAATATTTAATTAATTAATTTAATTCTGCCACTTAATTATTTAATTAGATGTAATTGCATTTATTCCTAATTAATATTGTTTTTATTTTGACAATAAATCAAAATTCCTACAAACAATCAATTGAATATTTATTTAATTGATTTAAAATCAAAGTTGTCAAATTCAATGATTTAATTGGAATTAAGTTTGATTTAATAATTGATTAACTCATAAATCAATTGTTTTAATTCAAAATCAGTTAAGTGGAAAATAAATCACTTTATTTATTAAATTAATTCATATTAAATCATGCACAATCAGAAAAGTAGGTAATTTTAAATCAATTTTCAATTTCAATTTGTTAACTTTCTAAACTCCACATCTGATGATGAGTTGAAAAAGAGAACTAAACTCTATTTTGAGATAAAAACTACTTTTGCATGATTTTATGAGTTTATTTATTCTTAATTTCTTGTTAACTCAAAAATCCACCTGAGTTTATCAAGAGTGATTTATGGTTTTTCTTATGCATCCTCAAACCCTTTATTTCTATAAAAACAAGGCTCAACTCTTCATAATATATCCCTCGAATTTGCATACTTACTCTAGCGAATTGACATTTGAAGAATCAAGCTCTTGCACACAAGGAGATTGTGAGATTTTTGTTATTTTTTTTGAGGGTTCATAGCATATCATTGTTAGATTAATTTTCATATCATTCCAAACCAGTCTAGATTAGTTTCATATCAAGTTTTTCATCTTATTGTATTCAAAATCCAAAAAAATTAGATTAATCTGCATTTCATCTTCATTACTGTCAATCATTTAAATCCTTTGTTCAGGTGTTGCATTGTCACTGATCTCAGTCTAATCTAAGAATACCATACTCGCACCTACTAGAAGGCAGTAAATTGCTTGGTTATCTTAGTTTCATTTATTTACAGATTTTTTTGATTTGCTAACCTCTAATGTTTTACTGAAGTGTTATGTCCACAGTTAGGTACAATTTTCACACACACATTTTTGGCACCTACTATGGGGCAACCCATCTTTACATGCTGGTTTTGGTTATTTTTTGGAGATAACCCCCTTGTGCAGATTTGCTTGGAGACTAAGACCATAAATTTTCAAAGATTTGATCACATCTCCCAAATAGCTTGGATTTTTGGTCTAAAATTTGTTTTTTAGGTTGGCGACATATCAAGAAAGCTTCAATAAAAAATTTAGAATTTTCTGAGATATTGTGAATTGTTAATAATTTTCTCTTTATTTTTCATAAAAAATTAATTTTCGGCACAAATCAACATATTTTTCAGAAAATTTTATAGTTTTGAAAATCTCTTTAAATTCTACATGGGGTCCATTCTTTGTGTTTTAAAATTGGATGCAATATCATAGCTCAAATAGTCAATTTACAAAAACTGGTATGTTTTGGTAAAATGGGTCTCTAGGGCACAAATGAAGATATTTTTCTAAAAATTTTACATTTTTGGAAATATCTTTGTTTTTTAGCAAGGGTCTGTATTTTGTATTTCTATTTTTATGGCTGAAATCATATCAAAAAAATTAGATCTTGTTGACTAGGTCAAATGTATAAAAATAAAATTTTGTGATGGGTATGCGCTTATTTTTCATATGATTCAATGCATGATATGAGTTGTCATTTGGATTATTTGCTGGATATTATTTCTCCTAACAATTGATTTTTAGATCTAACCCTAGGGTTTGTATAAGTTGAATATAAGTTGCATATCTTGTTTGCTTGTTTGCTTATTGGAGATTTTGTGGCTTGCTTGCGCAAGATTGGTCAAAAAAGCTAAAAATTAGGTAAAGTATACTAAGCACGTTGTGAGGGAATTCAATTATTCTACTACAATCTGAAAACATTTCAATTTTGACATAAAATGAAAATCTCACGTGTCTGGCTTAAGTGTCTTTCCTTCTTTCATAAATCACACTTCAATTTTTGGGCTCTAAAAAGAACATAGATTTTTTTTGCATATTTGTTACACATAGTAAATAGGCCCTATGAACACTATTTATGGAGTTCTTGAGAGATTGGGCTTCATTCTCTAGCTTTGCATGTGAAGTCCTTCTTGATGATAGATCCCCTTGTAGGTAGGGAAGGATACTGTTATTATCTCACGTTCTACTTGGTTTGGTCCTTTGATCAGTACGTTCTCTCTTGGTCCCACTTAGAGAGCTCGGTAGACATTGTTGTTGACATCAAAAATGTTGGTGAGGTGATTTCACTCCTACCATGTCAAAGAATCTGTTTGTTGTGTTTGGGTAAAAGTGAAAAGGCTAGAGGATTATGCTCTACTCCCTTTTTTGGGTAGTATCAGAAACTTAGATCCTTGAATCTGGACCAAGTCCCCATGTGGTATATTTTGTGTCACCTTTAGAGAGGTTTAACCATAGTGGAAATTCCCTTTATTGGGTCAACCCCATGGATGGAACCTCAAGTAGTAATAGCCATTTTCATTGTGGTAGCAACAACCGCTATATAAATGTCTTTGTGGAAGAAATCTCCACGAGTGTGGTCTCTTATTGGGCTGTCAGATCTCCCTAGCAGCTCCTGATTGATTAAATTCTTAGACTATGTCAAAACTCTAGTGTGCTTGGATTGGAGTTCACCCTCTTGAAATCACAAAAGTTGCAGAGTCAGACCATTACCAAAAACCCTAGCAAGGCAAAAAATTTCATTTTCTAGGACTATGTGCGTTATTGAAATTTTTTTTTGAGAACATACACAAATACTATTCCTAGGGATTAGAACAATAAGTCACTTGATTGTTCATGTGCAAGGTTTCTTTGACCCTTGCTCATTGTTTTCAGATGTGCTTGAATTCCCTTGCTTGCTATTCTGCATGCTTGTTATCTACTTGGTTACTAGAAATGAACTAACCTGAGATGAACTATTACACAGATATTCAAACTTGGATAGAAAATTTTGCAAATAATCTAAAACTAAAAAATTGCAAATCTGAAGTAAAAATCCTTTTTGGAATCAAAAGTCATCCTGTAGTCTTAGAAAGTCATACCAGAACCCCTAGATTGTCATACGGGAAGTAGTATATTGTCATACGAGTTTTGTCTCAAAAGTCAAGCAAAAAAAACCCTGGTGTCAATTGTCATATGAGTCTTGTCAACTGTCATGCCAGAGCTAACCTAGACTCATACGAGCCTAGAGAAAATCGTATCAAAATTTTGAAAAGTTGTCAGAAAACTCCAAAATTTGTCAGAAATCCAATTTTTACAGTAATTTCTAGAAATTGTCAGAAAATTCACTATGTCAGGAATAGAGCAGAACAATCAAAGAAATCCAATCTATTTGACTAAAAGTGGTCTCTTGAGTTTGATCCAGCCTTCTGATCTTTTGATTTGAATCCCACTTGATCTTGTGTCAAAACCTTGTCAACATCATGTTCAGAATCATTTCTCAAAATGGCTAAGTGTTGCAAGCTCATGTCTGCCATCTTTTGGGCATCTACCCATACTACTAGGGTACAATATCCTTCATTTATGTCTAAACTAGTCTTCAATCAATCTAATCTTGACAAGGTTGCATCATTCAATCTTCTTGAATCAAGTCATTCTTCAGTTGTCTTAATCTTCCTTTTTTTCTTCACCCAAGGTTAATGGTGGAAACTAGAGCTTCATCATAGAGAAAACAAGGAGAAAAATCCAAATTCTCTTCAATTGCATCTTCTGTGATTTCTCAGACATTTCATCAACCCTATGACACTAATAAATTTGAAGATGCTCTTGGAAATCTATTCTTGAAAGGTGGTTACAACACCTATCCTACATCAATCCATCCAGGTAATCAACCAACCCCACCTCAAACAATCCCTGGTAGTCCTCATAACTACACAATGTCTCAAGGAGGAGGAAACCAAGGATCCCAAGGTCATCACTCCAATCATGGTAGAGATGCTGAACCAACACCCTTTGAAATTGCCCAATATTAGAATGATGATAACTTCAAGAGAATAATGAAACACTTCTTGAGGGAAGACAGAGAGGCATACTTCCTAGAGTTAGCTCAAGAAAGGGCTAAACTTCCTTTGAAATTTAATGTCAAAGATATCATCACACGTGAGGAAGAAACTCCTATCATAGCCATGATGAAATAGATGCATGCCATGCAATTCAAGCTCAACAAGCTATAAAAAGAGAAGGAACCTAAGGAGTTCTCCATGGAGGCCCTATGCCCTTTTCTATTTGATAAAGACTTGGACATGCCACCATTCCTAAAAAGAGTGGAAATTCCCAAATACGACAAATAAAATGGAAACTCTAATCCCCAAGATCATGTTAGAGAATTTTGTACTCAATCTATGGAGTTCATGCATGAACCAACCTACTTAATGTGTCTTTTCCCACAATCTCTGGGAGGAACAACCATTCATTGGTTCTAAAAAATGCCTCCAACAATTAAAACTTTTGAGGAGTTGATAAAGCTATTCTATCAACAATACTCCTACAACATCTAGCATCTAGTCACTATGATCGATATCTACAATCTGAAACAGAACTCAGGAGAATCATTCCTAACTTTCCTCAAACAATGGAGGAAAAAGTTTTCTCTATATGCTAGACCCATTCCAGAAACTGAGAAGCTGGAAATTTTCATCAACAATCTTGTTCTAGAAATCAACTACCATTTGCAAATACAAAATCATACATCCTTTGATAAAATGGTAGAAAATGTAATCAAAATTGTGAAGGTACTCGTGAAAAAAGGAGACATATCACTTCAAAAAGACAAGTATGAATCTAGATCTAGTTCTAAAGACAAGAACAAAAATTGGAACAAGAATAAAGGCATCATCATAGATAGCATTGTTGATAATGTATGTGCCCCATCTAAGGTACCCTCTTTCAATCTCACTGTTGGCACACAATCCATCAAAGCCTCCAAGGTCAAAGAGACAGAATCAAACAAGAAGCCATTTGACTACAAACCTTAGGCTACCGATCCTAAATGCAAGTTTACTCCTCTTAGAGAATCTCTGGAATCCGCCATGAAAACTTTGTTGGCTAAAAAAATCATCACATTTCTTGAGATTCGACCATTTGATCTTGAACCTATACCAAAATGGTGGAAAGAGAATGATTTATGTGACTTCCATCACATTAAGGGTCATAAAACTAGTAACTGATAGTGCTTAAAGCATCTCATACAAGACAAAATTGATGTGGGAGAGATTTAAATTGATAATCATAAAAGCAATATGATCATATAGCATTCACGGAGCCATTTCTAAAACACAATCAAGGAGATCCATCTTCTCAACCTAATATGGGTGCTAAATTCAATTACACCTACTCTAGAAACAAAGTTGTCATAAACATGGTTGAACCTTGCTTATCTGAACATTGCAATGTCATCACCATTATAAGAAAAGATAGAGATAATCAATCAACAAATGTAGTAACTGGATCACAAGCTTAGGCACATCTACAAGAACAAATCTCAAATTCATCAAATGTCCCTAAGATGCCTTTCAATCTTTCATCTGCTTCTAAATAGAGGGCTGCCTCTAAATCATCAAATTCTAAAGACACAAGACCAACATCATATAGTATTATCCAACAACTCCAAAATACCAATGCAAAAATATCAATATTTGAGTTACTTTAGATATCTCCTGCTCATAGAGCTATTCTGGATAAAGCTCTGCTCAATTCCAATGTTCCTGACAATATTGATCTAGGAAGATTTCAAACTATGTTTGGTCATCTGACATCACTCCAGTATATCTCCTTTTCAGAGGAAAATCACAATTCATTGATTCATCCGCATAACCAACCCTTGCACATTGAAGTCTTGATCCAAAATCATCGGATCAAATGTGTGTTGATAGATGGAGGCATTGGTCTAAGCATCTATTCTTACAACTTGATCACACAACTGGGATAATCAGAAGCTTCCATTGATCCTAAAAAGAAGATAACTATCAAAGCATATGATGAGCAAGAAAGATCTTCCAAAGGAACAATTATCTTACCTATCAGAACAAGACCTATTATCAAAGACATCACTTGCCAAGTTCTAGATCTACCTTTGGCCTACAACATACTTCTAGGGAGACCCTAGATACATAAAATGTGAGCTATTCCTTCCACATACCATCAATATTTAAAATTTCCTTATGAAGGAGTAGAGGTGACCATTCTAGTTGACATATCTACAACTTGCAATGCATTGAAAGAGAGTGTTGACAAACTTGTTCTGAATAACAGAGAATCTTCCACTAAGCAAATAGACATGGAATCTACATCCAAGATGGAATAAATTCTAAAGGAAGTCAAAGTCAAAGACAAAGGCATGGGAGAATATACTATGGAACTAGTCCTATCTCTGACATCTCTCCCCATCTCGCCTAAATCTTATGGACAGTCTTTAAAAATAGCCAAAACAAGAATTTAAGGAACCTCTTACTACCTATAAAGGGAATTTTGTTGCTGAACAAGTGTCCAAACAAGAAATTGAAGAGGATGAATTTATACTTACATGGCTATACAAAGATGAGTCTCAATCCCAAATTGTTCAAGCATGTGACTCTAAAAAACCAAAAATTCCTTCCAAGTCATATGGGCCAAGGGATAAACTGATAGCTAAAATGGGATATCTTAGCAAAGGACCCCTAGGAGTGAGAGGAAAAGGTCTCACAGCACCCATTGCACATGTGGTTCGACCTAACAAAGATACCACAGGCCTAGGCTATAGAAAGAAACCTTTCTATCTCAAGGGTAACTCTTCTCATGTAATAGAATAGATAGAACTAGAAGAGCACAAAAATGAAGTAGAGGAAACCAAATAGGGTGATAGTGATGATTTTGATACTACAAATGTTTTTCCTTATGAACGTGTTTCTAAAGACATCTTAGACATGATTAGAGATGAAGATGAGCCAATAAAAAGGATCAATGTAGTAGAAACACAAGAACCTACTACTGCACAAATGACAATCACCACACAAGAACTAATTGATCTTGAATCTGACCAAGAGGAACACACTAGTGATTCTGAGATAGACTCTCATGAGTATGAATTTAAATCTGAATTTGAAGGAAACCCAGCTTGGGGAATTCGTCCATATTTTACACGTATTCTTAGATTTCCTAGAGGTCCAAAATCAAAAGATGAATCCAATGATTATGAATGGGGAGTCATTCCAGAAGAAGATGAACTCATCATAGAAAAACATGTAGATGTCATTCACCAATATGCACCTACACCTGATGTAAGTCAAGAGTAAAGTAGCAAACTTAATGAGTCTAATCCACCTACTCCCAAAGTGGAATCCAATAATGACGTTGTACCTCTTAATGAACTGAACATCTCGAGTAGTAGTATCACCTTTGATTTTGTAAGTTAGATCATTTCCAATGATGCCAATACCATGTGTGTTAATATGATTAGCTAATCCCTTCCAGAGCATACTATGCAACATCTAGAGCTAATCGACCAAATGTCAGAAATCCAAACCAAGACATCTATACCTTAAACTCGGACTATGCCCTTGCATGCTATCTCAATGTAGTTGAACCTATGAGGACTTCCATGAGTGAACCGAGCATTAGCATGATGGAGTTGGATATCAAATATCTCAATCAAAAGAATAAGAGTAAAAAGAAAAAGAGTTCTGAGGGTGAAAGCCACTTTGTGGCAGTCTCAAAACCTAAAATAGTAAAAATAAAAGATGTATATGAAGGTGAAAACCTCTTTGAGGAGCCTAAGGATGAGATATTTGATGTCCTTATGAGTCATTTATAGGACAACTCTCTAGTACTGATTGAGCCCACTCAATCTATCAACTTGGTTACATCATAAGAACCACAACTGATTCATGTAGCACAATCCCTATTAGAGGAAGAGAAACAAGCATTCACTACTTTCCTAATAGAAAAGAAAATCAATTTTTCATGGAAGTATTCAGATATGCTAGGATTGGATCTTGATCTTGTAATACACCATCTCTCTATATCTCCAAGAGTGAAACCTATCAAACAGAAGTTGCACAAGATGCATCCACATGTAGCACTTCTTGTCAAAGCTAAGCTAGAAAAATTACTAAAAGCTAGATTCATACGAGTTATTGACTATGCTGAATGGATATCAAACATTCTGCCTATTTCCAAACCAGATAAATCTATTAGAGTGTGCATAGATTTCAAAGATGTGAACAAAGCATGCCCTAAGGATTATTTTCACTACCAAACATCAATATGATAGTGGACATGACTGCAGGTTTTGAAATGTATTCTTTAATGGATGGTTTCTCTGGATATAACCAAATCAAAATTTCTCTAGAAGATCAAGAGAAAACAACTTTTACATGTGCATGGGGTACTTTCTATTGGAATGTCATGCCATTTGGTCTAAAAAATGAGGGTACTACATATCAATGAGCCATGACATCTATTTTCCATGACATGATGCATCAAACTATGGAGGATTATGTTGATGACACCTTGGCTAAATCAACGATAAGATCTAAACATATGAATGACTTGAGAAAAATACTAGATAGAATGGAGAAGTTTAGTCTCAGACTGAACCCTAAAAAGTGTGCTTTTGGTGTCACTTTTGGAAAGCTCTTGGGCTATATTGTTTCAAAGAAAGGCATTGAGGTTGACCATGCTAAATTCAAGGCTATAATGGAGATGCAACCTCCCAAAAATATCAGTCAAATGAGAACTCTACAAGGGAGAGTGCAATCTATCAGGTGTTTCATATCTCAGTTGGTAGACATATCACAACCTTTTACATAAACATTACAAAAAGGTGTGACTTTTGCATGGAATGAAGAATGTGAGAAGAATTTCAGCCACATCAAGCAATATCTATCAAACCCTCCTATCTTGATGCCTCCTATTCAAGGGAAGCCACTGATTCTATATGTCTCCACTATAGATACATCATTGGGGGCATTGCTATGATCTTTGCATCACATAAACTAAGACATTACATGTTGGCTCATACAACACAATTTTTAGCCAAGATAGATCCATTGAAATACTTATTGAGAAAATCTGCCCTCACAGGTAGATTACCTAAATGGGTGATGCTATTAAGTGAATTTGACATTTAATATGTTGAAAGAAAATCTATTAAGGGACAAGTCATTGCTGATCAATTGTGTTGGTGTTTGAAAACACTTATGCCATCTAGGGCTACCAATATGCCTTGAGACTGATGTTAGGAGTGGTTAGCTCCAAGTGTGAAAGCTCTACAAGACAACTGGACCGACTATAGGGACAAGACTGCCCTCTTCACTTCTAGCTCTGCAAAACCATGGTGGGTGCATCTAATCCAGTAACTTATGACATTTTAGGACTTTAGACTAGATTAAACAAAGCAGATGATAGCAAGAGACTACTAAATGTTAACCAAACATTCATTGAATCTCAATTGCTATTGGGTATAAATTGGCCTTGTGAAGGGTATTACTACCAACAATAATACTTAAAACTTAAAAGGGTCTTTGATTAATGAGGATAGGGAAGGTAGACAAGAGCCAATTAGACATTGGACTCAAATAAATGTACTAATCCTTGATCAGTGCCATTATCCATTGGGCAGACCTCACATACAAACAATGAAATGTGAACCGACTATTGTCAAAGACTCATAGCCATAAATATAAACATTCCAGCCCATCCACTACTTATAAGATCCTTCTGTAGACAACCAAGACTGAATCTATGTCCCCTCTAAAGTATATTTCACTTGATCCTAGATCAAGAACTAAAGACAAGAACATATGTAAAGGTAACCCTATGCAATGGATCAGAAAATCCAAGATTCACAAGAATGACACCAAGGAGAGACTTGGAAGCATGAAAAACTTATATTAAGTATAATGAGTCATGTACATGATCAAAGTAGGATAGAGATCGAACCACTTCAATAACCTGCAAAAGACTTCCCAAAATTCTATTTAGCTTACATGCAATGTGATATAGCCCTTCTACAAACCCCTAGAACTAACTATAATTAGAACCTCTGGATTGATTAAAATTTGAACCCTTACTCAGTCAAAAATAAAAAATTTATACCACTAGCCACCTTGGGAATCTCAAAGAGCTTGCATGAAGCTTAGGGTGACTAGGGTTAGGGTTACAACCACCAAATCTAAAAACTCACTGGAGGGAAAACCAACACCAATCTGTCAGAAACAAGAATGATCCACAAGAAAGATAAAATCTTTAAATCTGTACCCAAGATCACAAACTCATCACGAATAACAGTCTGACCAGACCATCAAATCACCTCAAGCCAACAAAAACTATCCTCCCCCACATGGAAAAATATCTACAAGCAATCACCCAACTCACTAGACCACACTGCAATAATTGATGCCACCAAACGAATCAAATCTGGCCATGAAAGCATTCAATCCTGGTACTTACTGTCATGAAAACCATCTCCAAGTTTGAATTTGAATTCCAACGGTCAAGTGTTTGGCACCCAGCTCATTTTAAAACATGGCCATTGATGATCCACCCCTCCTGGAAAATCAGGTGGCCCCTAAAGGAATCCTGGTTTACATTTATGTCTGGTCGCATGATCACAAGACACCCTACTCACCCTTGTGATCATGTGATAGCAATCACTTAGCCATGCAATGCCGATCACAGACCCTGCTGAAAAGTCCTCGGTCACATTCCTTTCACAACTCCACAACTGTGACGTCAACAACAGTTATCTCATGTTCGCATAACATGAAACTACCTCATGCGAACATGTGACAAACTGTTGACATCCCTTTAATAGAACCATCACCGCTAGATCCTTCTTTTAAAATTCATGGGCTCCACACACTTTATATTTCTTTAAACAAAATTGATGGTCATTGTTACACTGCGATGCTAAAAGTTGAGCATCTCACCTCAGTGGTATAACGACAACCACCCAATTTTCATAGACCTGCAGACGCTCTACTTCCTTTAAAAACTACGGCCCCACTGACAACATCCAGCTCAGTGCTCACCGGCCAATCAGAACTGAGCAAGCGGCCCCAGTTTATCTGGTGAACTGGCGACTGAAGAACTTTCACCAAGTCGTGAAATACTTTCCACCATCACTAAAAAACTTATCAATCACATGACCACTGTTCATTGAATCACCAAATAAACTAGGGCATCACCAAAACATTACGTGAACCAGTGAACAAGAAGAAAATTTGTCAGGCTGCTAAATATTTTATCACAACTGTAGAAGACACCAAGAAATTCAACCGGGCCCACACAGGAAGATCCACGGTCATCTCATAATCTTATAGACCTAACACACTCGATGAGATTATATGCCATTCATCAATTAACTGACAGGATCAGGACCCACTGACATATCCAAAAACTAGGTCCCACTGAAAACAAGCCACTGTGCAAATACATGGATGAATCAAATAATGCCAACTGTGCATATGTGTCAATGGACCCACCTGCCCTCCTTATGAGAATCAATGGCTGTCGCTATACTACTACATTAAAGGTTGAGCATGTTTCATTAATGGTATAACGAAATCCACAAGATTAAACTGAACTTTAATCTACCTGAATGCCAAGAAGACCGGTCCCACTGACAACACTCCACTTCATACTCCCGTGGACCAATGAGATACCACCAAGTCAGCTCACTTGGCAGTAGGACCACCGCCAAAGATACGTTTGAGAAAAATGAGATCAATAACAAGTGCATGATCTCATGAGCATGGAATATTCCTTATGCTCATACGCCGACCGTCGATCTCCTACCTCTACCGCTTGAAGAATCTGGCCCCACCAGCCATCCCACTTGTGCACTTAAGACTGACGAACAAGGAGTGCTGATAAAAGAGAAGAAAAGCAAGGTCGAAAACACATAGGGTTTTCAATGAAAGATCAAAAACATCCAAGATTTTCATGTAGACCAAAAGGTAGCATGGAGATCAAAAACATCATGGGTTTTCAAAAACATTGTGGATTTTTGACACTGGGCAAATTCTGAGATTGTTTCTTGCAGACCTTAAAACTTGAATATCTCCCTGGGTTTTGTGATTTAGGAGATGTGATCTGAACTAGAGCAAGGTGACAACATGAAGCACATAGGGCTAAGGGTGCACACCATGAAACATTATGGATTTTTATCGCAATTTAAAACTATGTAGCAGGGTGGCATAACTTCAAAATTTGCAAGGAAGAGTCCATTTTCACAAGATTTTGCATTGATAGGAAAATGGACTAACAGTGGCTCTAGTTGGGGACATGTATCTCTTGTAGATACAATGAGGACCTCAGATCTCTGGAAAGAAGTAGACCACCCACTAGAAAAACACAAAGACCTCAAAAAACATAGGGAACAGACAGGAAAGGGAAACTATTCACAAAATGTACATTTTTTACAAAAAACCTACAGCAATAAACAAGAGTTAGTTCTTGCCTCTGTCAAAAACCTGATTCTCATTTCTTTCTTCATGAGGCACACCAGGCATTCTATTTTCATTTGTTTCAATAGGTGTGTCAACACTTCCAACCAGCTTATCAGGTAAAACAAAATAACTATCTTCATAGTGCATGTAAAATTTATTGGCACTCTCACCATCTTGCTCACTATGAAAGTATGATTCAACATGCCAATGATCAGTATCATCAGATAAGAACATGTTCTTATCTACTGACTCATGAATACTATCAATTGTAAATACAAAAGTCTCATATTCTTCCTGCAGAAAGGCCTCATTCATACCTTGACTTTGCGTTTCCACAGGTGTAACCAGCTCGACCTTGAATGAATAATCAGACTGATACCCACAAATGGAAAATGGGCATCCCGATTCAACTGAGTCTGAGACCTCCACATGTTCTTCAAACAAAGGATTGATAACTCCATGCAATGCACCATGTTGAACATCATGACAAAAAATGGGCTGATAATCATCATAGTCTTCATCATATAAAGTGTTAGTGAACACTTTAAACTCACTACCCATTTTAGGATTATTTAATAACCCATCACTTAAATATTTATGTTCAAACTCACTGACATCACAATCCATTATCACTTTCTTATCTTCATACTCCTCACTAAAGGAGTGTTCACTTTCACCATTACTTTCTTCTTCCCATGATGCATCTAATTCATATGAGGATACATCAACATCACTACCTTCATCATCCTCACCTGAATAACCATTGAAATCACATTCATACATCTCTGAATGAATGGAGGATCCTGCACACCTTGGTTTTGATTCCTGCTCACTGCCACAATCTAAATACTCCTCTGACAAAACTTCATAAGAAGAAGCACCCTCAACATTAGATATGGGTTTCTCTGAAATACAACTTGTATTCCCTTTTTGCTGATGATCCTTTTGCAACTCATTCCATTCATCATCATCAGCAAACTCCTCTAAGAACAACCACTTGAATTCAGTCAAAGAAGAGATGCATTTTGGGGGCAGATTTAGATACCAATTAGATGCAACCCCTTTGAGGGATCTCCCAAAAAACATCATGCTAACATCCTCATCAAGAATCTGATATTCTATAATAAATCTATAAAATGCTAGGACATGCTTCACTACTGAATCAGACCGGCAATCAAAAATAGGAATCAGACCCAAAAGCTCACCAGGGAAAGAATGAGGGGACTTTGGAAGAACATAGCTCAAAGGTCTATCCAACTTGAGGAAACCAAGTAGCCAAGACTGACTTTTCCCCTGATTATTCATTTGACTTAATGCAATACTTCCATAGAATTTTGCGGAGATGCAACTGAAATCTTGAAGTATGCAAACCTCTACTCACACCTTACTCCTTTTCTTTATGCTTAACCACTTAATAAGGAGACATTTTAGATCATGAGAAATACCTAAGAATCTTGCAACAAAAGACCTTTGGCCGGAAGCAGGATAGATCTAGAGCTCTCCTTGAAGCTCCATCAGGTTTTGCAATGTAGAGTCACCACCTCCTTGAAGAGGAAAATGATTTTTTGTTTCTTCTTCTAACCAATACAAAATTCCACAAGTAACCACACTATTTATTAGGGAATTCACTAATCAAATAGAAAAAAATCAGAGCCGCCACTCACAACTAGGTGAGAAAATATCAGCAAACACTTTGTTTTTGTATTTGACTCATTCCAATGGCCGCCCTAGAGATTATGATTTCCTTAACAAGATTTGTTTTTTCTCCCCAGCAGAGTCACCATCTTGTTGGTGTTTGAAAATGCTTATGCCATCTAGGGCTGCCAATATGCCTTGAGACTGATGTTAGGAGTGGTTAGCTCCAAGTGTGAAAGCTCTGCAAGACAACTGGACCAACTATAGGGACAAGACTACCCTCTTCACTTCTGGCTCTGCAAAACTATGGTGGGTGCACCTAATCTAGTAACTTATGGCATTTTAGGACTTTGGACTAGATTAAACAAAGTAGATGATAGCAATAGACTACTAAATGTTAACCAAACATTCATTGAATCTCAATTGCTATTGGGTATAAAATGGCCTTGTGAAGGGTATTACTACCAACAATAATACTTAAAACTTAAAAGGGTCTTTGATTAATGAGGATAGGGAAGGTAGACAAGAGCCAATCAGACATTGGACTCAACTAAATGTACTAATCCTTGATCAGTGCCATTATCCATTGGGCAGACCTCACATACAAATAATGAAATGTGAACTGACTGTTGTCAAAGACTCATAGCCATAAATATAAATATTCCAGCCCATCCACTACTTATAAGATCCTTCTGTAGACAACCAAGACTGAATCTATGTCCCCTCTAAAGTATATTTCACTTGATCCTAGATCAAGAACTAAAGACAAGAACATATGTAAAGGTAACCCTATGCAATGGATCATAAAATCCAAGATTCACAAGAATGACACCAAGGAGAGACTTGGAAGCATGAAAAAATTATATTAAGTATAATGAGTCATGTACATGATCAAAGTAGGATAGAGATAAAACCACTTCAATAACCTGCAAAAGACTTCCAGAAATTCTATTTAGCTTACATGCAATGTGATATAGCCCTGCTACAAACCCCTGGAACTAACTATAATTAGAACCTTTGGACTAATTAAAATTTGAACCCTTACTCAGTCAAAAATAAAAAATTTATACCACTAGCCACCTTGGGAATCTCAAAGAGATTACATGAAGCTTAGGGTGACTAGGGTTAGGGTTACAACCACCAAATCTGAAAACTCACTGGAGGGAAAACCAGCACCAATCTGTCAGAAACAAGAATGATCCACAAGAAAGATAAAATATTCAAATCTGTACCCAGGATCACAAATTCATCATGAATAACAGTCTGACTAGACCATCAAAACACCTCAAGCCAACAAAAATTGTCCTCCCCCACATCGCAAAACATCTACAAGCAATCACCCAACTCACTAGACCACACTACAACAATCGATGCCACCAAACCAATCAAATCTGGCCATGAAAGCATTCAATCCTGGTACTTCCTGTAATTAAAACCATCTCCAAGTTTGAATTTGAATTCCAACGGTCAAGTCTTTGGCGCCCAGCTCATTTTAAAACATGGTGATTGATGATCCACCCCTCTTGGCAAATTGGGTGGCCCCTAGAGGAATCTTGGTTTACATTTATGCCTGGTCGCATGATCACAAGACACCCTACTCACCCTTGCGATCATGCGACAACAATCACTTAGCCACGCAATGCCGATCATAGACCCTGCTGAAAAGTCCTTGGTCACATTCCGTTCACAACTCCGCAACTGCGACATCAACAACATTTGTCGCATGTTCGCATAACATGAAACTGGCTCATGTGAACATGTGACAAACTGTCGGCATCCCTTTAACAGAACCACCGCCACTAGATCCTTCTTTTAAAATTTGCGGGCTCCACATACTTTAAATTTCTTTAAATAAAATCGATGGTCATCGTTACACCATGATGCTAAAATTTGAGCATCTCACCTCAGTGGTATAATGACAACCACCTAATTTTTGCAGACCTGCAGATGCTCTACTTCCTTTAAGAACTATGGCCCCACTGACAACATCCAGCTTAGCGCTCGCTAGCCAATCAGAACCGAGCAAGCGGCCCTAGTTTATCTAGCAAACTGGTGACTGAAGAACTTTCGCCAATTCATGAAATACTTTCCACCATCACTAAAAAACTTAGCGATCACATGACCACTATTAGCTGAATCACCAAATAAACTAGGGCATCGCCAAAACATTACACGAACCAGTGAACAAGAAGAAAAATTTTTGGGCCGCTAAATATTTTATCACAACTACCAAAGACACCAAGAAATTCTACTGGGCCCATGAAGGAAGATCCACGGCCATCTCAAAATCTCATAGACCTGACACACTCAATGAGATTATATGTCGTTCATTGATTAACTGACAGGATCAGGACCCACTAACACATCCGGAAACTAGGTCCCACTAACAACAAGCCACTATGCAAATACATGGATGAATCAAATAGTGCCAACTATGCATACGTGTCAACGGACCCACCTTCCCTCATTATGAGAATCAATTACTGTCGCTATACAGCTACATTAAAGGTTGATCATGTTTCATTAACGGTATAATGACAGCCACAAGATTAAACTAAACTTTAATCTTCCTGAATGCTAAGAAGACCGATCCCACTGACAACACTCCACTTCATACTCGCGTGGACCAATGAGATACCGCCAAGTCAGCTCACTTGGCAGCAGGACCACCGCCAAAGATACATTTGAGACAAATGAGATCAATGGCAGGTGCATGATCTCATGAGCATGGAATATTTCTTACGCTCATACGCTGACCTTCAATCTCCTCTCTCTGCTACTTGAAGAATCTGGCCCCACCAACCATCACACTTGCGCACTTAAGACCGACGAACAAGGAGTGCCGTCCGAAGAGAAGAAACGTGAGGTCGAAAACACACAGGGTTTTCAGTGAAAGATCAAAAACATCCAAGATTTTCATGCAGACCAAAAGGTAGCATGGAGACCGAAAACATCATGGATTTTCAAAAACATTGTGGGTTTTCGACACTGGGTAGATTCTGAGATTGTTTCCTGTAGACCTTAAAACTTGAATATCTCCCTGGGTTTTTTGATTTAGGAGATGCGATCTGAACTGGAGCAAGGTGACAACATGAAGCACACAAGGCTAAGGGCACACACCATGATACACCAATGCACATGGAATTTCCAAATTCCTCTATCATGAATCTCTCTTCTAGAACATGGCAGTTGTTCTTTGATGGTTCCTATACACAGAATGGATCCGGAGTAGGCATATGTTGATAACACCACAAGGTTACTCAATACCTAAATCTTTCAGAATAAAGTTTCCTTGCACAAACAATATTGTTGAATATGAATCCCTTCTTAAGGGCATGAAGATAGAAATTGAGTGGCGAGTGATAGAGTTACATGTTCATGGATACTCATAGCTAGTCATCCATCAAGTCAATGATGTATACCAAATGAAGGATGAAAATTTAGTTCCATACAAATGCATGGTAGATGATCTAAAGAAATATTTCATATCTATCACATTTGAGAAAATCCCTAGAAGGGAGAATAAGGTTGTTGATGTTATGGAAATGCTATCATCTCTACTACAACAACCTGAACATGAGCTATGTTATGAGTTCCTGGTGGAAGCACTGTCATTCCCAGCCTATGATTTCCCAAAAAATATAATGATTTGAAATGTTATAGGTCATGATTCTTCTAGATACAAACACCTATTTTCCTACCTTCAAGACCAAATCATTCCTGAATCCTTTAACCGGTATGAGAAATGAAACCTTATCCAAAACACATCTCGATATGTTATCATTGGCAATGATCTATACAAATAGATTCTAGATGGTACTCTTCTTAGGTGTTTAGAACATGATGAGTCTCAATGAGCATTAGAGGAAGTCCATGAAGGTATATGTGGATCACATTCCAACGGTTTAACACTAGCTAAAAAAATCATTAAGGTTGGGTATTATTGGCCTGAAATGGAAAAGGAGGCTATCAAATATGCTAAGAATTGTCAAAAGTGTCAAGTCCATGGGAACTTGGTTCATGCACCAGGGAGAGATCTTATCCCCTTTACTACATAATGGCCTTTTTAACAATGGGTGTTTGATCTCATAGGAGCCATACATCCTCATTCTTCTAATGGACATACCTATATTATTATAGCTATAGACTATTTCACAAAATGGGTGGAAGTAGTCCCTTTGTCTCAAGCAACTAGCAAGCAAATATCAATGTTCATCCTGAACTACATTATATGTCAGTATGGAATCCCACATTCAATAGTCATAGATAATGCTAGTCAATTCAAGAACAAAGACTTAGATGATTTGTGTGCCAAATTCAAGATTACACAACATTGGTCATCAATCTACTATCCTCAAGGGAATGGAACAAGAAGTGGCATCCAACAAGAATCTATTTAAAATTCTACACAGTATAGTTAATAAAATAGGAAGAGACTGGCATCTCATGATCAATCTAACTCTCTAGGCCTACAGAAAAAGTATCAGAACACCCACTGGGGCTACACCATTCGCTTTATTTTATGGGTCAGAAGTGGTACTGCCTATTGAGGTTGAAATCCCATCACTAAGAACCAGAATGCATGGTCTAGTAACTGATGATGACTACAGAGTGTCTAGGTTGCAAGAACTTGAACTACTAGATGAGTACAGACAAGCAGCATATGATCATCTCAGATTATATTAGAAAAGAATGTCTAGAGGCTACAACAAGAAAGTCAGACACAAAGAATTTTAGGTTGGTGATCTAGTCTTGAAAGAAACTCCTAAAAATCAATCACATAGAGAACACAAGGGGAATTTTGAGCCCAACTAACTAGGTCCCTTTGTTGTCACTGCTACTTTTGGCTCTAGTTCCTATGAACTCTCAATGACTGATGGAGAATAGCTCTGAGAACCAATCAATGTTCTCCATCTGAAGAAATTCTACGCCTAAGGCATTTAGTATTAAAAAATGTCCTTAAAAATTTATAAAAATTAGAAAAGTCCAAAAAAATAAACATCCCGGTGAAAACCTAGCAATAGGTGCCTTGATGTATCACAAAAAAAAATCAAAAAATATCAAAAGTACAAAAAAGTTGAAAAAAATGAAAAATAAAAAAAAATGAGAAAAAGAAAAAGTGCCTTGGTGAAAACCTAGAAATAGGCACCTTGGTAGCAAAAATAGAATCTCTACCAAGATGGTGAAAACTTGGCAAATGGGTGCCACTTGTTCAAAATGCTCCATCTATCAGTGTAATCTTGATCTTTCCCAACTTTTAGTCTGCTTTAGTCTGTATATATCCTTGTTTCAATAAAGTCGGTCTGTACACCAATTGGCAAAAGTGTCTGTCTCCTATCAATGTTCAAACTTAGGGGCAATCAAAGTCATATCCTACAGTCCTCAGTATCTCAGACGTGTCATATCTAGTTAGGTTCCTTTGAAGGTACATCCGAGTCAATCAGTCATTCTCCTTTCCAAAAAGGATTTTGCATCTACAACAACATAAACAAACATCAACATGAACAAAAAAATCTTTGTTGCGTGCTTTAATGTTCTTTGTATGCTTATTGATTCACATTAGGTTTTTGCATATTGTGTCCTTTCAAGCTCTTCAATATTGATGTCCTTTATAGGATTTAGAGAGTGATGACTAGGGGCATAATATTTTATTTGTTTTCTTCTTTGAGCCAAAATCTAATAACTTTGGAAATTCTAGATTGAAATGGTGTCCATCTATAAGATCCTCCATCACGTGTTGGATGGCCATGAGTACCTGAACACTGATACCCATAAAATTCAAGAAAGTTTGATCTAGCTTACATCTTTTTGAATGATTTCCCAATCCTACTATGAATGGCTATTATCAAAGGATGTGAATGATAAAGGGTCACTACGGGTAATTCACAATGGAGACAAGAATGAATTCTGCAAACTGTTTGGTGTGTTTGTTTTGCAAGGCGTATTCAGGTCATCACGACATTTATGTTTTGATGCTTATACCAATTACTATATCAAAATGGACATGATATTCAGGTCATCCTAGCATTTATGCCTTGGTGCTTATATCTAATTCAACATTCTGAAAACAAAATCAATATTCATATGTCCATGGTTGTCTAGCCAGTGGGCGTTGTATTGACTTTGGTGTAAAAATCAATATTCATATATTCATAGTTTCCTAACTAGTGGATGTTGTATTGATTTATCAAGTTAGCTAATAAAAATTCAGTGATGAAAAAGACCGACACATGATCAATGACTAAGTCCTAGGTCTTAGGTTTGCATTTCATTTTGCACTTTGCATGATTGCATTTATCTCACGATTGCCCAAATTAGCTTGATGTTTAATGATTCTCCAAAACTACACTAAACATATCATAAGGACTGAGTATCGCATGAAGGTCTTCTTAACAGATCACCAAGAAAGCACCCCTGGCTAATTTTGACGATCTAAACCCATTTTCGGGATCAAAATCAAAATTTGAGATCATTTATATTATCAAAATAGTGATTTCAAATTTTCGGACCTACGACGGCGGATTGCTTGCATAATCAACCTTCAATCATCACAGAAATCTAGAATTCAGCTTGACTGATTATCTAACATCAAACTATTGGAATTTAAACTTGGTCAACCATGGTCAACTCATGGTCAAACCTAGTCAAACTTGGTCTCCAGGACCTCCAAATGATGCAGAATGCATTCTCAAACATGTATAACCACTTCTCAAATCTATTAACATACTTCTAAACCATTCAACGCTTACTTTTCTTGTCAGATTTTGATTTTCATTTCGAAGGGGGAATGGTATTGCACATCAATCAAATCTGTAAATCAAATATTCTCTTAGTAACAAAGACAACAACCACATCTAGTTGTTGATTCATCAAAAGACCTCGTCACTAGGGGCATATCACTTGGGGCATATAAGATTCATCGAGATCCATATCAATCTGGTATTTTCTTAATCTTGTAAATTGTATCAGCTCTTCATAACCACGATTCATTAGTGTTATTTCCTTGTTTCTTCATAACAGAAGGAATCAGATTTGACATCCTTTTGATTCCTTTGGACAATCAGGTCTGGATTCAGGATGGTCACTTCTTTGTAATCATAAGGTTTAGAATCAGGCATTTTTTACACTTTTTTGTAATCATCAGTTCATTTTTGATATAGTTAACATCATCTTTGGTCAATCAAGACCTAACATCTTCAAATCTTTTATATTGATTTCTCTATCGGAATCGGTTAATCTCTTGGAATCTTTCATCATCATCAAAAACACATTAATCTTTGAACCATTGTGCTTCGCACAGTAATTAAAAGAGGGGCAAAATGTAATACCCCAAAAAATGGGCTATAGGTACATTAACCTCTTACATCAATAATTTGATCAAAATTGACATCAAAGTCCTAACCTAAGGCACATCTGCACATCAGTTTATCAAAAACCTAATTGATTATCTTAATTCTGCATTAGAGAATATTCCTAATTTATCATAATTATCTTTAATTGAATATTATTTAGCGATAAATGTCATTATTTTTCCCAAAGTTGATTAATTGAATATGATGAATATTTAATTGATTAATTTAATTCTGCCACTTAGTTATTTAATTAGATTTAATTGCATTTATTCCTAATTAATATTATTTTTATTTTAACAATAAATCAAAATTCCTACAAACAATCAATTGAATATTTATTTAATTGATTTAAAATCAAAGTTGTCAAATTTAATGATTTAATTAGAATAAAGTTTGATTTAGTAATTGATTAACCCATAAATCAATTGTTTTAATTCAAAATTAGTTAAGTGGAAAATAAATCACTTTATTTATTAAATTAATTCATATTAAATCATGCACAATCAGAAAAGCAGTTAACTTTAAATCAATTTTCAATTTCAATTTGTTAACTTTCTAAACTCAACATCTGATGATGAGTTGAAAAAGAGAACTAAACTCTATTTTGAGATTAAAACTGCTTTTGTATGATTTGATGAGTTTATTTATTTTTAATTTTTTGTTAACTCAAAAATGCACCTAAGTTTATCAAGAGTGATTTATGGTTTTTCTTATGCATCCTCAAACCCTGGATTTCTATAAAATGTTCAAGGCTCGGCTCTTCATAATATATCCCTCGAATTTGCATACTTACTCTAGCAAATTGACATTTGAAGAATCAAGCTCTTGCACACAAGGCGATTGTGAGATTTTGGTTATTGTTTTTGAGGGTTCATAGCATTCATTCATAGCATATCATTGTTAGATTAATTTGCATATGATTCCAAATCATTCTAGATTAGTTTCATATCAAGTTTTTCATCATATTGCATTCAAAATCTAAAAACAAATAGATTAATCTATATTTCATCTTCATTGCTTTCAATCATCTAAATCTTTCATTTAGGTGTTGCATTTTCATTGATCTCGATCTAATATGAGAATATCATACTCGCACCTACTAGAAGGAAGTAAATCACCTGGTTAGCTTAGTTTCATTTAATTACATATTTCTTTGATTTGCTAACCTCTAATGTTTTACTGAAGTGTTGTGTCCACAACTAGGTACAATTTTCACACACAAAACCACAATTCCTAAATTGTGCATGAAATATGGCTTACACACCTTGTCCTGTAGGATTCCTTGATGAACTACTTGTTCACTTTTCATCGATGGACCCCACTTATTTCTATTCACACCTTTTAAAACACCTTTTCTCTACAATTATTTAGCTATAAACTCACATAATTCCTCTCTCAATGTTGTATACCCTTCTCATATTCATAAAACTAATGTCATAACCTTCTATTTACCCCCCTTTTAGTGGCATTTATGACAACTTAAACAATAAGGAAGGCATTAAAGAGGGATTCTAGATTTTTAAAATTTAGCATTTTGGCATAGAACACATGTATGCATAATGACGTGTCTATGACATGTGGGCACATACTTTCCCGACCTATACAGAAGAATGTGTCTACACAGCCCTAGTTACAAATAAACTAGAATGCACCCACGTATAGTGTTATTTTTAAGTCTATTTTATTTTCACTATACCGTGGTGTATTCTGGTTGAACCATAGATGGTGTCGTGTCCACATAGGGCATTGGAAAATATATGTCACGTGATGAAGAAAGAAGGAAAGTGATGATTAGATGGTTAATGTGACATCTAACCTGATATTTGTAGAGCTCGAGTAATCAATGTGACCGAAAATCATTTTTTTAGTATCCTAGTGGATTTTTTGCTGAGAAGAAAACTAATAGTAGAGATCTCAATGTTTCTTAATTGATTACTTGACATCAAAAGAGAGATATTTCCTAATCTATTTTATGTAGACTGTCTTATTGACACAAGTATATGAGGAAAATTCTACAAGTTCATTAAAAGGTTGTTGCTA